>JAECUM010010820.1:0-74393 GCA_016617855.1 Megalonaias nervosa | reverse complement strand
ATAAATTGGATAAAAGCAATGTATAGGAATATTACTTCTAGAATAATAATAAATGGAGCCCTGACGGGTGAATTTCCGCTTGAACGTTCAGTCAGACAGGGCTGCCCTTTATCAATGATATTGTATGCTATAGCCATAGAATCCTTGAATATAAATATAAAGAACAACACAAATATTCAAGGACTAAAAATACCTAATATGAAAGAGGAATTTAAAACTATATTACATGCAGATGACTGCATCAACTTCACTAGAGACGAATATTCTTTTAAACATCTACAAGAAGAATTTATAAAATTTGGAAAAGTCTCTGGCTCTGCAATAAATCATAGCAAGACAAATTTTACTAATAGGAAACTGGCGAGGAAATCACCCAGGTCTCCCGCCAAATTTGATTAAAACTCATGTAAAAGCACTAGGAATTACCTTTGGGCTGAACTCAACTCAAAAGAACTATAGTGAGTTAATATCAAAATTAGACGCACAAATTGAAACTTGGTCGCATGTCAGGATTAACTTAATAGACCGTATACAAGTTGCTAAGACTTACCTGTATAGCCAATTAAATTACATTATGAACACAACTCATTTGACA
The DNA here is from genome assembly GCA_016617855.1 of Megalonaias nervosa. Classification (NCBI taxonomy): domain Eukaryota; kingdom Metazoa; phylum Mollusca; class Bivalvia; order Unionida; family Unionidae; genus Megalonaias; species Megalonaias nervosa. The sequence continues at coordinate 73,798 of JAECUM010010820.1, read as the reverse complement.
GAAGCCATGATCGGCAACATAGAAAGGAAAATAACGAGCTTTATTTGGGAAAATAAAATAGCAGCAGAGAGGGTGAACCCTACAACTTTGTTCCTGACCTTATTTTTGTAAAATAAAGGTTCCTACGAAGATAGGAAAAATTTGCCTGATGGGGGGGGGGGATACTCAAAAGGCTGAGATACAAGGTCAATAACGTCAAATTGAAACCTCTAACCAACCGAATAATTTGGACCATTTTTTAAAAGCGGGATTTTTTATTTTTTGTGTGCAGAGAGGGTGAACCCTACAAAGTTGTAGAGACCTTATTTATAAAAACTAAGGGTTCCTACGAAGCTGAAAAATACCGTCAATAACGTTTAAACCAAAAAATTCTCTAATTGGGCAAGATTATTTTTGACTCTTTTTCAAATTTTTATGCGATTTCATTTACTTGTCTGGTCACTCAATTGTTGTCGTCCACGCTCTGCTGCTATGAATTAACCAAAGATTTTATCCAGACCTATACGGTACCTTGATCTTGGGTCATGTAGATTTATTGTTATAAATCCGAATGGAACAGCTTGTGCTTTTGAAAAGTTTTTAAATTTAATCATGTCCATATCTCCTGAACACCAAGTATAATAAATATTTTGTAAAGTATAATTATCTACTCCATTAAACACAACCAAAATATTACAGTTGTCTCTGATCACCTTAGGTATCTGTGATCCACCAATCGTTGACATAAAACTAGCCGACGTTAACATGAAACTCAACGATATTATCAATGGAATACCTAATATTGTTCAAAAAACTAATCTGATTAAAATTCCTCACAATCAGATCGTCAATATCGTGTACTAGGGAAATTGCCAGGAGCTCCGTGGGCCAAATACCCCGGTGAGAAACACCTTCCTGGATATAATTATTGTGGTCCTGGAACTCGACTTGATATCCGACTTGATGATCAAGATCAACCTAGACCAGGAGAGCATCCAGTAAATAAGATTGATCAAGCATGTCATGTTCATGATGTTGCGTATAAAAGTAAAGATTTGCAGCAGCGGCATCTCGCAGATGTGAAATTGATTCATGCGCTAAATGCTATACCTAATAAATCTCTCTGAGAAAAACTCGTTAGTTTTCTAGTAAAATCTGCTATGAAAAGTAAAATAATGCTCGGGGCTGGTAATTAATTATATAACTATTATAATGGAATGCTACCAGTAAATACATCGCCAGTTTTCTTGATATAATCGTTAACTGACTTACCAGAATCTTGTATTTTACCTTGATCAGTAAAAGTAACGATATTATCAGCAACTTGTTCTTTCTGTTGTTGCTCTTTTACTTGGATTCCATCTATCTACTCCCTTCACTCGACAGTTGTTAAGTGACGTCATCCTTGTCAGCCAGGGAGTCAAAATCTGTATCAGAAGACACGGTTTCAGATCAGTCCCGAGTAAATTAGAATGACTTGTATAACGACGGGTGTATTCTAAATATGAATTGTTTGGTTTTTCCAAATTATTGTTTATTGTTTACAGATAAGAAGCAATATACACGAAAGTCTAGATAGTGTGGATAGTTCACAATTTTTGAGTGACATTTTGACAATTACAACTCACTTCATAAAATTTTGAGGGCACATTGATCTGTACTGTTGGTGTTTCCTGCACATTAAGTTATTAGTCCATATTTTTAGCACATTCGCAACTCTCTGTACTGTACCCAAGAGAATAATTTAGCTATAGTATTCATACGTCAAAATATGAACACTGTATAGGGAAGGTTCATGGGATCTACATCCCTTGCCCGAGCTACCCACAGATTGGTTATATTGGACTAATTATATAACAATATTTTGAAACAGTGGCAACACATCCAGCAATTGTGATTTTGATGAATTAAATCGTAACCAATATACCTAGTACATGTTTGCACTGACACAGGAATATGGTTGAAAAGAAGATGTTAGTGGTTTTATATTGAACAAACTGAACTAGCAATATTCCGAGTGACATCATTGGAATGATGCAATCAAATACAAACAATCTTAAGTATATATCCTTTTCCTATTTAGCGGGATTTTAAGTGTATACCTGTTCAATATTTAGCAGGATTTTTAGTGTATGCCTGTAATCTATTTAGCAGGATTGTAATTTACCTATTTAGCAGGATTTAAGTGGGTACCTGTGACCTATTTAGAAGGATTTTAGGTGCATACATGTTACCTATTTAGCCGGAATTTAAGTGTATAACTGTTACCTGTTTAACAGGATTTAAGTGGCTACCTATAGCCTATTTACAGAATTTAAGTGGTTACCTATAACCTATTTAGCAGGATTTTAATTGTATACCTGTAACCTATTTAGCAGGATTTAAGTGGTCACCTGTAACCTATATAGCCGGATCAGTTTATGAACATCACCTATTATCTGATAACCTTTAAACTTATTTTCACATTTAATTTTGATTTGATGAGTCATCGTTACATTTACGTTTACATATTTACATTTTATAACCATTGTTCTTGAAATGATTGCAGTCGACTCTTTTTTATGTGATTTAGATAAATGATGATAAATTGAAATGAGTATTAACAGTAACTCCCGCTGGTGGGCGTTGATTTTAAGAAGTCTGTTATTCTGATCGTTCAGGAAGTGCATTTCATCCTTCAGGACGGAAATGGCAACATGTTGAGTTTGTACATCAGAGTTGCTGAAATCTTCCATGTTTCCGTTACCCCTATCCAAGCCATTCCTTAGTCCATTTACATCATTCAAAGTTACTTTGACCATGGATTTTAGCTTTGCAAATTTCTCTATGGATTCTCTCAAATTACCGTTTTAGTCTCTCAGAGTATGATTTTCTGAATCAAGACACCTTATTATCTCTGCCGCATCCGCTAAGATCCTATTGGTCTCCGCATCTTCACTTTCATTTTCGCCGTCTATATTTCTTTTACAGTTACTACTTAAGGTCATAATTTCAACCTTGAACCTCCTGGAGCTGACGTTTCAGACAAACAATCTCATCATCTGATTTTGACTTGGCTAACTTGTTCTTTTCAATTTCGTCCTGCCGTTTAGTTGTCGTTTCTACGGCTTCTCTTCTATCCCTGAGCAGCGTTTCAACGTCTTGATTCCTGTTTTCTAAGCGTATCCTGAAATTCCATAGGTCTTTCTTAACCTCTCTTTGGTTTCGTTTTCCTTGATTTTTTGTGTACAATGCTAACTCTTTCTCGACTATGCCTTTGTTTCCTTTTTTAATTTCTCTATCTTCTCCTGATGTCTGATGTTCAGTTTCGATGCTTCATTCTTTCTGTCATGTTCCTTTTGTAATTGCAGAGTTTGATTCTCCAGCCTCCGTTGACTATTTCGTATTTCCTTTTGCAGCGTTATGATTTCGTTTTCCTTTTAATGCACCATTCAGAATGACTTCATGTTGCTTCTTCTTCACCAATTCATCCTGACATCTTACCACTTCTGCTTTTATTTTTGTACCCCTTTGTTCCTTTTCAGAGTTTGCGTTTCTTTCACATTCAAGCTACAAATGGCTCTAGCTTACCATCCTATAATAAAAAGGCAACTTGTTTTCTTGCGTTATAGTGAACTCTGGTAAAGCCTCCATCTACAATATTTCTCATAGGTGCTTCGTACCTTGATATATGACTAATATTAATATTTGATTGACAGTTATATAATGGAACTTATTGACCAAGCTCTTCTGGATTGGACTGGAGTTGGGAAGTGGTGGAGTATTAATAGCGGGGAAAAAGACACATGCAAATAAGTTGCTTTGACTTAAATTACTGCATAAACACTATTTTAACTGATCTTGGAGTGTGCAAGTGTATCCACAAAGAGGAACTTAATTCTCACACTTAGAAATTTGCTTGAATGTGATTATTGGTGAAGGACTAATAAAATAATACCATCTATATTCACTTGTAAGTAGAGTCAAATTGTAAACAACGATTCTAATTTACTGTAGCATAAAGTGCCCGCAGATCAGGATCTATGTTGTTTGTTCTACCGATTACTCCCAATAAACTGCACAGACCCAGATCTGCCGGCATATTATGAGATGGCAGAACTGGGTCTGTGGAGTTTGCAGTTAAACTTGTCTTATAAACAAGTATATATGGTAAATGATTTCTTGGATGAATGATGAATCAACACGAAGGTACTACATAGTTTCGAGTGCTGAAATGAATCCTCAAATAAGAAAACATTTTGACGAATATTTCAGATTCTTTTTATTCAAAATTTTGTTATATTATTTATATATGAACATGTCCCCATTTAATGTGTGTTGCAAGATGGTCGAACTTTTAGAACACCCCTTGTGATATGTAGTGTCACTTAGAGACAATACTGTACATACATATCATGAAGTTTACGACCTGACACCAGCCATGGACGAACCACGTTATTGCTGCTTTTCCCAACGATAAAATGGTTATATTGACATTGTGCTTTCACCAAATGACTTCTTGTGATGCCGAGCCCGAGAACTGAACCCACACAGAGGTGAGATGGCAGTGACCCGTAACGGTGAGCGCTTTAGATCACTCGGGGCGCCAGATGAGGTGATAGTGCAGTACTTGCATTAAGGACACAATTATCTAACAAATGTATTCTTTCAGAAGGGTGTGAACCTTACCAGTTTCCACTGACAATAGAACACCAGGGTTAGAAGTGGACCTCAAAAGCCTAAAATTTCATTTGATCTTAGAAACATAAAAAAACCCTAAAAAAAACTGTAGGAAACCCAAGTGAATAATAAATGACTAACAATTTTGAAAGAATGGTGAATAGCTCTACTCTGACCCCACAAAAAGTGCTTCGGTTGCATAAGTGTTTCGTTAGGTTAGCCAAGCACTCTATAGAGTACATGAACCATGCAAATTAAAGACATCCAGTGATTTTAATTATTTGTTATTTTTTCTTTCTCTTTATTTTCATTATACACTGTATTTAGGAACAAACTCAAAGCATACTCTATCAGATTTGTAATGTTATGCTTACCATGGAGATAATCTTGTAATTGTTGTGTCATCAACCACAAAAAGATTTCAAAACCTTGAAAAAGACCTAATAACCTAACATTTTAAAACTCAATTTCACTTCTAACTCTGGAACGCATTCTTGTCAAGTAGATCCAATTGTACTCAGTGAGATATTTTTTAATGTGAACTGCATTAAAGAACTTTGATGATGTATAGAAGAAATCTTGGTCTTCTCATAAGATTTATGTTAATAATTTTTTTTTTTTTAATTACATGTATTTTGAAGATTTTGTATTTCAAAGTTGTATGTGATTGAACTATATAAATAATTCTTGTTCAGTTTTAACGGCATAGGAAGAGTTCGAAGACATTTGAGCTTCATCTGCAAGAATAAGCTTTCTGGCAGAAAATGGCTCGGTTTTCATATGCAAGAAGAGTTTAAGGAGATTTCAGACATGTATGGGTGGACATATGAATCATATAACAATATCTCCATTTTCTAAATGTACTGGGAGAATACATACGTTTTTAGGAAAAATAATTGTACATAAGAAAATCTGACCTTATTGTTTCTTTTTTTAACTTTCTCTAGGAAAACAATCCAAGAAAAAATGAATTGGAAATAGAAGAATATGATTAAGAGTTTTTGGCCAGTTTATTTGAAAGTCAGCAATGCCTGTTAGAAGATAACACGAAAGAGTTTTAAATTCATTTTTAACAGGTCAGTGATGGGCATCATATTCAGTACTGTTTGTTGAGTCCATGAAACTGCTTTTGTATGTGCAATTGTATTCTTAAACAAAACTATGCCCTCCATTAAATTATCCAGAGTAAAAGTATTTTTGTAATCATCACCCTTCACCCCCACCCCTCCCTCTAACTGAAAGATTTATGGGAATAAATAAACAGTACTGTCTGTTATGTCTTTCCATTTCTGCATGACAACTTTAGTTTGCTGCAGATTATTTTGTGTTCAGGCTTCATTTGGACAACCCACCCTTGTGTAGAGGAAGGTTCCTACTGACTTTGGGTCAAAGGTCAAAATTATGATCACTGGAGCCCTAAATGTGATTTGGTTTTTGCGCACCCAGTTCTTATCAGTCTTCATAAACTGACTTTATTTGGGTAGAAGCCATTTCCTATGGAAACTGGGCAGTCACTACATCTGCAATAATTAATTTGGTTTCCATACTTCAAATTGAGTTACCTGCTGCCCTATTTTTCATTAAACTTTTTAGATGGATAGCATTCAGGGAGGGGCAGTTTCCTGTTTGTTTACTGGGGCAAAATGACAATCCTCATGGTAATTGAGTTCAAATTCTGAACTTTCGCATGATAATCTCCTCCCATCATACTTAATAAGCAGACTTCACTTTGGTAGAGGCAGGTTCCTGTTGATCTTTTGTGGGGGTTCAAAACGTCACAGATCAAGGTATTTGTAACAGGTACAGGAAGTTGTGGAATCAATTACATTTTTATGGCTGTTTTATCCCATCAAGTCTTAAAACTGGTCCTCCTTCAGATCTTTTCTTCTCCAAACATCATCCTGTTGTCACAGAAATAATTTAGAGTCTGTAAACAAAAATATTTTATTTTGCAGGCACAGCAACAACGTAATGGTCTCGTATGCACACTTCCCAAGACACAGGATCAAAAGCTTGTTCCAGTGTATCAGGCAGATATTCAGGAACACAATGGCACTTTATTGTCTTATTCATATTCAGATGATTCATTGTGATTAACCTTTGCTGGCTTGGAAGATTTGTCGGAAACACGAATAGTTCCAGGAACACAGCTCTATGTGTGTAGCCAGCAAAATAAAAGATAGAGAAGTCATATCTTTTGTAAAAAAGGAGTGATAAGGTGTTAAGTCTGTCACTTAATATGTGGACAACATACAGAATTTGGTACATTGCTTGTATTTGGTATTCAAGATATTTTCTATTGCAGTAACGGGAAAATGTTTGTATAATGTGTCAAGATATTTAAGATGACTAAACTAAGAGTAAAAAACACTGGAAAAATGTTATGCATTGTGAACTCAGAGCTACATTTTTTGCAATATCAACAAGAGTTTATTTTTGAGAAGAATCATGGTTTGATTTGTTAAATGTTATGAATGAAATGGTCACAGTTGTTATTCTATACTTTAGTAACGGATTGCATACTTGCACAGCCTTGGTGAGTAGAAAACCAATGGGATTTTTTAAAAATTACAACGGACGTTTTTAGTGAACATCATTTAGTTGACTATTTCCAGATGATTTTGCTGTGACACCCATTTCCATACTAGTTTCATTAGTAATGCTGTGAATGTGGCACACTTTTATTTATTTTTTTTTGTCTGTGCTGTTCATTCACTAGGTCATGTGTTGATTACATTGGACATGAAATCGTAGCTCAGTGTAATTGTTAATATTAATTTGCACATACAAAATATTTTCAAGTTTGAGCCTGGGGACCTGTGAGCTGTAGAACCTATCAAATCTTTATTTAATTTCAGTTTACCCTGATAGTGTAGTTAATTTCATTCAGTGCATCATTTTAAAACATGTATTGTGCTTATGGTCGGGGCTTTAAGCAGACAGCTGTGGACTAAATGCTGGCTGTATGTTTGTCATAATCATTTAATTTCATGAAATAGATGGGACACATTTTTACTGCAATTATGAGAATTTTCAAATCATGAGTCGACCATGTCAACTATTGCATACAGAGACTATTAAGACTGTTCTCCTTTTTCATTATCTTATTTATGTCTTGATTATGATACAAAGCTAAGAGGCAATATTTGCTCTCAGTGTTTTCATCATTGTGTTAACAACCCGAGTTCTGCATAAGCAGCATTATGGGAAAACCAAATTTGATTTTATTTTTCTTGTGACTAAGTTTCAAGGCAGACAAGGATGTAAGACTTTGTTTTCTGCTTATGATCCTTATAAAGTGTAATAAAATGACAAGATGTACTGCTAAGCTGAAATTGCTGCTATAAGTATATTTTTGACAAAATGTACAATTTTATATTTTTCATTGAATTTACTCTGGAAAGGACCGCTCCGGTGGCCTAGTGGTTTGAGCGACCACCTCGGATGCAGGAGGTCGTGGGTTCAATCCCCGGCCAAGTCATACCAAAGACTTACAAAAATGGTACTAACAGCTGCCTCACTAGGCGCTCAGCATTAAGAGGTTAGTGTTAGGACTGGTCGGCCTAGTGTCAGGATAATGTGACTGGGTGGAATATCATGTTACATGTCTGTGGCATGATGCCCCAGTGCTAGATATCACAATAAACTGCCACACTGCAGACATCGTAGCAATATGACTGAAAAATTGTTAAATCTACATTAAAAATCCAAATCTCATACACACACACACACTCCGGAAAGGCTTTCACAAAGATTTTCTTGATGCATGGCACACGATTGTTGATTTGCATCATGTCCAAAATATCTTAATGTTTTTTGTTTATTTTTTTGCCTCAGATCAAGATATGGGAGCCTGGTTGTATTCATTTTTTCCATCTGTCTGTCCAGTGAAACTTGTAAGGACCAAAGCAGTGCAACCCTTTTCACATAAGTAGATGCCATTTGGTAGGTGGTTTGCCTCTTGCCTACCTATTTGTGCCTTTTAAAGGTTTCAATTTTTCAAGTCCAATTTTGATAGTTGTTGCTCTTTCTTGATTATTTTGTAAAAACTTCGGTCTCTTCTTATTGGCAGACTAAGTGAATTTAAACTTATTTTTTAGCCTGTAAACTACTTTTGCTAATTTGTAAGTATCCTAGTAGTGTATGTAAATATAATTTTTGTTCATTCCATCTATATTCTTATATTTGTTGTAGAAACTAAAACAGTTTGTAAGAAATATTATATAACTTCAAGAAATCACTAAGAACTGAAAAATTGTCATGGAATGAGAACACTGACTTACAGTGAGTTTTATATGAAGACAAGTCAAATTCATATCAAACATTGTTGGAATTTAAAACTTTCTGTTCATTACCAAGATTGGTTTCAGATTCTTCAGTCAACAAAGTGAGCTTAAGGGTTTATATACAACATCTGTTTTATTTTAACATTATGCCTTTAGGTTTTCAAAATTTGATGGCCAGTATTGATCGTAGATCTGATAATTTTTTTCTTATATCATTTTTTTTTTTAGTTTGAAGTTTCTGAGGCTATTTCAATACCCATATTTAAGAGTAAATAATGATGAACATGTTGTAAAATTAGCATCAGATTATACTTTTCTTTTATACTCTGGTTATAAATGTAATGTATATTATGGTTTCTATTACAAATACAGGTGTACAAATAAAAGCTTTTATATTGTTTTTTGTTGTTTATGGTTTAATGTCATTTCTCAGCATATACATGGCAGCCAGTATAATTGGTGGAGGAAGAACCCAGGAAAACCCTGGTAGAATCTGATCCACAGGAAGCTACTGGCAATCTTTCACACGTACCTACGTTGGCATAACCCGAGACCCACACAGACAAAAGTGAGTTGGCAGGGATCGTTAAAAGCAAATGATTTAGACCACTCATCAACCTGGGGCTCCTGCTTTTCTATATAATTTTCCCATTTTGCATTTGAACCGTTCATTTTGTGCATAGTAACTCAGCACAGAAGATTACATTTGCCATGCTTGTTCTTTTGAATGAAATTAAAGTTTTCAAAAAAGACCGCTTTACACTATTATAAAATGGAGGTGGGGGCACCAGCCTTTATTACCACCACCACCTATGTTATATTATCAAGATAAGTGCCTTTCATGATCGCCCTTTAATTCCAGGATAGTGCCAAAAAAGGAGAAAAATTTACAATTAAAATTTGGTTGTGATATGTAAAAGTGAAATACATTTAATAATTCCTGTTAGAGTATCTATAGAAGAGGTGGAAATCAATAGTATACCCTTAATATAGTGTTATATATGTGTAATTTAATTATTTGTTTGTTTTAAATTTTTTTATTTTATTCCATTACATGTTATTGTAATGATAACTTTGTCTGCTGAATTTGATATTTTTTTTAGAAATTCAGTTCAGTTCTGTTTGACCTGATAAAAACCAGTAGTAGAAACACTGTATCTAGTTTCTGACCTCGATTCAGAAACAGTGGCAGATCTAGTAAACAACTTTTTTTTCCACAGAGTAAACCATTGATTTCAGTTAAGGCTATACTGAGAATATGTGACGTTAGGCATGTAAAAAAACTTCCATGTTGTTCTAGAAAGGCGACCACGTGACCCTCACATGTGAATCTGTTTTGCATTTTAACTTACTGTACAACTCTTTTCTTCATAAGGAGTAGCCAGTTGGGCTTTAAATCTTTGACACTGAAAGGTGTTTTGTTGAGACCAGTTTGATTTGCATTTTTTATTTTATGGAATTAATGATTCTTTCCCCTGGAAAATACAAGTGCTCATACAGAATTCTTGGACAAAGACATTTATCAAATTATTCAGAATTCCAAACTGGAATATTATTTTCTGTGATTCAACAAGGAACTGTTGACACAATAACACTTTGAAGGTTATGACAGACATCATCACCCTCCATTTTGATTTCATCAGGACTCGAACTCACATTCATTTAGGACTTTTCATTGATAGGACTTCTATTTTTTAATTCTTGGATTAATTTTGGATTTGATTCTTAAACCATAAGTAATTTTTCTCATTTTTTACCTTGTTTTTCTAGGGAAATAAATTATTTGTTAAATTTTACAAAGCTTGTTGTCTTCTCTTTTCTTGTTACTTTTTGCATGAGCCTAGACACGTAACAATAGATTTGTTTTCAGAAAGAGGTGATCATTAAAATCATTAGTTTGAAACTGTTGTGTGAGGGACTTGTTTTCTTTGCATCAAATGGTAAGGACTATTCCAGTAACACATTTGTGACCCAAGGCGGCATAGTGATTTTGAATTCTGTATAATTTTTACATGAAGTACCATGGCATTTATTTGAAGAAAAAAATACATATACCTTCTATGTACCATGTATGTTGAAATGGAATATCCCAAAGCATGCTCTACTTAAAAATTGGACTGGAATCCTACCAGTTTTCTTGGATAGACAGCCTTTGTTTGATAGTAAGCAAATCCCTTTTTGAAACAGAACTTTGGAAAGTTGATGTAAACGAGAAGCTTTACAAGACCCCTCCCGCCCTGCACAGACAAGGTTATCAAGAGATTTTGTATCCCTCATATTAATAGAGTGTGTGTGTGATTTAGACTTTTAATGTAGCTTTAACAATTTTTCAGTCATATCACTACGATGTCTGCAGTGTGGCAGTTTATAGTGATGTTTAGCACTGTGGCATCATGTTGCAGACATGTAGCATGATGTCCCACCCAGTCACATTATCCTGACACCAGGCCTACCAGTCTTAACACTAACCTCTTAATGCTGAGTGCCTAGCAAGATAGCTGTCAGTACGATTTTTAGAAGTCTTTGGTATGACTCTGCTAGGGTTTGAACCTGCGACCTCCCGCATCCGAGGCAGATGCTGTAACCTCATGGATATGACATGCTGGCCCATCAGTCCACCTTACATTTTATATAAATCCCAATAACATCTCTACAACTGTTATCCCTATAATTTTGCCATAATACCCATATCCCTAAATTCTTGTGAGAGGAACATGTGCCAATGTTATTTAAAGTTATTAAAGTCGTCTTTTTTTTCTTATTAGAAAAATGATTGAAACATTAAGTAATGGCAGATCAGGGTCTATGTTGTTTGCAGGGAAATTGGCCTCTATGTGGAGCAGGTGTCCTTATGATCAAATGTCCTTTATATGGAAGAGATGTTCTTGATACAGTGCAGATATCTTTGATATAAAGGTTTGTAATAAAACGAGTTCACTTAAATGGATTAGATTACGAACTGCAATCTTTTATTTATAAAATATGAATTCTCGCAAATTCTGACAAAAGTTGGTCATAAAAAAGCTCTGGATTCTTAATTACTACTGTAACCGAATCTTGTATTTTTTTTCTGTCCCCTTTTCATAGGAACGAGGTTTAGGTTTGTTTGACTGCGAAGATAATATTCTATTTGGCCTTAAAGATACAAATAATTTTAAATTATGCCACTAAAGTTCATCTTGCATGCTTTAAATATATCTCTTCAAAGAAAAATCATTCAACAACATCACATGAAGCAAAGAAAGATCTCAGTTGTGGAATTTGGAAGGCAAGCACAATTCATTCAAGTCCTAAACTACAGTTTTCATATGGCATCTCAGCATATCAAAGTTACTTTTCTCTTCATTTGTTCTGGCACAGTACAGATGTGCGAGGATTATCTCCTCCATATTTAATCAGTTTTAAGCCTCAATCAGCCTTAGCCTGCTTAACTATTCCATAAAATGTGTTGTCCACTAGTTTCCGTCAATCTGACCCTGTCATGAATGGATGCTATCTCATGAAATCCCAAACACACTCTTAAAGATGTCAGAGCGACCAATATCCCTCAGTGCAGCTTTCAGTATCCCTAATGTTGCACCATTTCCCTCATTTTCCTGGAAACAAAATATAGTATGAATTAGTATTATTAGTTAAAATCAGGAAGTAATTTCTCCATATACTATATTTATTCAGAGGATGCTATACTGTAATCCATGCCTTTCTTCTATCTTTTCAAAGAAAAATAGTTCAAGAAACTGAATTCTCTATTTTGTGTGGGGTACTGAATATTTTGTGGATTTTATGGTCACTACAACCACAGATCCGACAAACAGTGATCTGCCTGGGGAAAACTCCTTCATCAATCCACCAATCTGACTATCAAATAAATTTAAATTTTTCCCAAAACCATGTAAACAAATGAATTCAGTCTCTGTCATATATATTCCTGCTTCTGGAGACTGTTCAGTTTTTGTTCTATGACATTATATATCATATATACTACATTATAAGTTGAGTCCAATTGCAAACTGCACAGACCCAGATCTGCCATTGCATAATGCAGTCTGTTAGGAGTAATCAGTAGAATAAACAACATACAACCTGATCTGCAGGCACACTATGCTATGGCAAATCAGGATCTATGTTATTTGCAGTTTGGCTCCGCTTAGAAATGAGTATACACAGTATCACTCAATACCACAAAAATTGGCAAACAAAATGCAAACATTGTGCATGCTACAAGTAATCTTGATGCACTGAGTCTCAGAAATAATATCGGTGAGAATTGTGTTGAGGATAAAAGCCAAAATGATGACAATAATGATAAAATGTTTGAAGACAAAAATGTTTCTTAATGCTATTATTGACAATGAGAATGATGTTACTAATGGCAGGGGTGTTGTGGTCTTGATGTTCGGATTTTTTAGTTCTTTGGTTTTAACAGCAGTTTTAACACATTATCGACTATATCATTCAAGTGAAATGGGAGCTAAATGCCTCACCTAATGACACATCAAGGCACCTGACCCAGACAGGCTTAGAACCTGTGACTTTAGATTACGTGTCCAATGCCCAACCAATTGAGCTACCAGTCATGATGGCAATGGTAGTGATGATAATGACAGAGACAAAGCTGATAATGTTGATGAGGATGATGACACATGGCAATGGTAGTGATGATAATGACAGAGACAAAGCTGATAATGTTGATGAGGATGATGACACATGGCAATGGTAGTGATGATAATGACAGACAAAGCTGATAATGTTGACGAGGATGATGATACATGGCAATGGTAGTGATGATAATGACAGAGACAAAGCTGATAATGTTGATGAGGATGATGACACATCTATAATATGATGAATCTCTTAAAAGTGGCTTTTAAAGTTTTCTGGTACCTTGGTGAAAAGCTGACCAGTCCATTTGTGGTAAATGTTATATTCAATTTCTGTTCATCTATGATTTGTCAGTCACTAACCTCTAAAAATATCAAAAGTAAGGTCCACTCTGGACAATACAAAATGCAGTGGACTGCACAAATGAGTGCATATTATCCAAAGTTCATATCAAAACAAAATCTGAAATCTGGCTAAACACAGACTATGACCTAATGTAGGTGCATGCATACACACAACCACACAGGTGAAGAGACTGATGGACAGACATGTATACATTAACTCTACTTTTGATTCCAATTTTGTGTCTATAGTTATCATGTGTCCTTTTTAAAATCTTGGAAGACATATGCATACATGAGAACATTTGGCATTAATGAGTTAACATGATGCCTATGCCTTTAATTAGCATTTTTGTATTGGTCACAGTCTTAAATGTGCCATCTATACTTGGTTATAAGTTGAGTCCAAATACAAACTGCTCAAATGTTCTGAAATTGCATAATGCACTTGCAGATCTGGGACTATCCGTTAGGATTAATTAGAAAAACACAGACCCTGATCTGCTAACTCATTATGTAACAGCAGATAGATCAGGGTCTATGTTGTTTGCAGTTGGACTCAACTTAAAAGTGAGTATACAGTGTACTGAAAATAGACGTAGTGAACAATGATCAAAGAACTACTACTCACTCTTTCTTCTTGTTTGGGTACAACATAAGCAGGGGGTTCACAATTAAGCTCAGATAACTTTCCAAAACTATTAAAATGGGACAGTAAGTACAGCCACTTTGTACCTTTCTAAAAAAGGTCCACATGAAATTTACCTTTGTAAAAGAAACTTAAAGGCCTTAAAATTAATTATACAATAGAGAATATTAAAAACTAGTTCATATTAAGCGAGGGATTATCTTATCCATGTTTATTTCAAGCAGAGATATTTTGAGATATAGAAATATGGAAGGGATTTCCAAATGTTTTCATATCTTCCATGTTCTTAATAACTGGAATCCAAGGTATCTGTAAACAATGTGTGCATATTTGTGTGCATGTAAAAGACAGAATGATGATAGTGAAAATGAAATTTAACAAACCATTACTTATCTTTAACTTGTCATTTTGTGTATTATGGTTACATAAATGTTTCAATAAAAAGACAACTTCCTGGCCAAAATGTTTGATATATTCTTTTACATTCATTCTGTTACATTATGTTATGCTAAATTACGAAGTCATTTTTCGAAGCAAACACTTACCAAATGTGCTGATTTACTGTTAACAAAGACTGAAATCTAGTTTAATCTCTGAGATGGCACTCAAGCCCAATGGTTTTAATACTTAAGACAAAGCTGCTATTTTCATCATCATCATCATTCAATACCAACTTACCTGCCATATAGTTACAACTTTGTTTGCACGCTGACTGTTTTCCTGGTTCTCACTCTCAAAATAATCAATGTCATCCTCTGGGAATTTAAGCTTGACAGCTAATTTTCTCCAATCTTCACCCAGCATATCAGCCACAGCAGTGACATGGTTCCTAGTAATCTGGGATTCATCATCCAGGGCAGTTTTGTCTAAAATAAAGAATCCAAGAATTTATGTAAATGTATCAAATTTTATATGTTCTCATTTGTGTAAGTGTTTCTGGATTTTTAACATAACTTTAACAATTTGAGTCATATCACTATGATGTCTGCAGTGTGGCAGTTTGTAGTGATGTCTAGCACTGGGATAGACATGTGGCATCATGTCCCACCTAGTCACATTGTCCAGACACCAGGCAGACCAGTCCTAATGCTAACCTTTTAATGTTGCGTGCCAAGTGAGGCAGCCACCAGTACCATTTTTATAAGTCTTTTGTATGACTCATCCTGGGGTCTGAACCTGTGACCTCCCACATCCTAGGCAGATGCTCTAACCACTTAGGTCACTGGAACAGTCATATGTTCTCATTTTAATACATGCCATCAGTTTTTATTTCAAGTAATTTTAAACCACATGATTTTTTTTCAAACAGGTATAAGTTAGGTCATATTACTGATTGGTTCGATGATTATATTTATTAGTAGATAAATGGCAAGACAGATACAAGCCCTCAGATGAGCAATTTTACCTCAGAACAGGGTTCCCATGCTTTTTTAAACAAAAACTTGCATGTTTTCCAGGCTTTTTCCTGGTGAAATCGATTTTTTCAAGGATTACTTATGACTCTTAATGCATAGGATAAAAAAAGAAACATTTTCATATAGAAAACATGCCTTTTTAAAATGAACACTGTTTCATTTTGAGATTTCCCATAACATCTGTAAGAATCATAAGATCATGTACCAAAAGTACAGGTGTTATCACCAGAAACAAGCATGACTATTGAAATTCATATAAATTTTTATGTAACTCATTTTAATTTATAGAATAAAAATGTTGACTTCACTCTGTTTAACAGTGCTCAAAGAAAATTTGTTTTTAGACACAGGCCCAAAGCAAAATACCAGACTCAAATTCAACAATCCCAGACTACAATTAAATGCCTCTGTCCAGTGCGGGTGGTAATGCTCTATTAACACAAATCAACTGTGCAATCACAAGCATGTGCTCATTATTGTCTTTCAGTTGATCTATTTCATTTCTAAAATCATAGGTCAATTAATAGTTATTACTGTAACAAGATTTAAATAACAAATAATAATAAAGAGAACTAATTGGAATGTTCAATTTAGCGTGTTGAATATGTTACATACAGGTTGTGTTCCTATTTCGACAGACACAATACATACAGGAATGATGTATGTCAATATGTTGTTTGCCAAATGCTTCACAAAGTAAAACTCCATCAATCAAGAGATCTGAAATGTATTTTTGCTTGCTTTGCTTCCTAAATCACCTTCAAAAATGAATCAAACTTGAACGCTATTTCTACAACTGAAATAATCATGCTTTCCATTTTATATATAGGACAACATCCGACTTCAAAGAAACATTGCCACTGTTCACAAATTTGTCAGTAATCTTTAAAACAGATGGCATAAACATTCTCATTCAAGGCAATGATATGTAATAACTTTGTTCGTCTACATGAACCTAGCAAATGTTTGATTTACCTATATTGGGTTGTTCCATTTCATGATCTTTATTACCTATGCAAATAAGCATAATGGGCTCACCCACTGCAGTCTTCAAACAATCACACTAGCTATTATAAGAGCATTAAGCAATACATGAAATGGTGGTTTATACCTGACCTCTTTGCCTTTTACATGCCTCTACTTAAACTATCCAAAGTGTACTTTCACATCAGCTCCAATCATGACTGATTACCATTGACAATGCTACATGTAATGGCCATACACTGAAGTGGTTTTTTTTATTCTGTTTTTGAAGGTTACTGAAAATCATACATTTCAAAACATGACTGTGTCAGGGGTTTTTGGAGTAAAAATCTTATTTTTAGCATGACATGCCATGTTACAAAAAAAACTGCCACATTTCATCAGCACAACTGAAGTTTTCTCATGTAAATTAGATTTTTTGACAAGCCCCGATGGGCACCTCACTTACAATACAGGAGAGGCCCAATCTGAAATTAGAGCAGCCCCAGGCATCAGGCTATTGGAATTTTTTTAGCACTGTCCTTAAATGCATGTGTTGGAATGAAAAACATCTTTTAGGCATGGGTTGTTTAAATCTGG
Source organism: Megalonaias nervosa (assembly GCA_016617855.1). Taxonomy (NCBI): domain Eukaryota; kingdom Metazoa; phylum Mollusca; class Bivalvia; order Unionida; family Unionidae; genus Megalonaias; species Megalonaias nervosa. The sequence continues at coordinate 56,304 of JAECUM010010820.1, read as the reverse complement.
ACAAAAAGCCCTCGAAGAGCACAGAAATATCACATCTTACGCGAGCTTAACTTATGCAAATTTAACTATATGCATTATGTCCCATTACATGTACACCATTATGCCATTTCACTGTATTGCGTGTGCAAGGCGGAGCACACCACCTTGAACTGAAACACAGTCATAGTTCTTATACCCTCCTACTGACCATCAGTTGCCATTTGTATCTTGTAGTGCAAGCATCTCACCTCACTGATTTGATTCTAGTGTTTAAAGCAGTGCTACTTTTGTTCAACATGATGCCAAAATGTAAGTCAATCACATGTACTTCATTTGGTGCCCAACCGAAGAAGCAGTGATCTGTACCATCTCTGCAGGAAAAAGTGGTTGTTCTGAACTTGTTAAAAGAAGGTATGTCAGTCTCAAACGTGGCGTGCAAATATGGCCGCAACAAATCCAGCATCCACACCATCAAATTTCCAGAGAAGGAAATTCAACAAGAGATTACATTGAGTGCTCCCATAAAGTGCTAAAGTGATGAGCCAAGTGCATAAGAAAACTTTAGTTAAGAAGCATTAAACTTTATGGTTCGGGGATATGAACTGGAAGCCTGTGACTATCGATGGCAGTGTGTTGCAAGAAAAAGCTCTAAGTCTTTACGTGCAGTTCAAGCCTCCTGCCAAAGAGGGAGAGGCTTCTGGTTCAAAGGAGAAATTATACTTTTTACTTTTTATTACACTGTGTTGAATTTAGATAATTTTGTAATGGATGTACACTCATAGCAAATACATTCATATCATAGGGTATATACAAAAACATGTACAGTACTATATTGTCAATTTAAGGGAATTTTAAGATTAAATCTGACTTTACATGAATTTGGGTTTATGCACCCCTCTTTGGAACATAACCCTTGTGTAAGATGCAACACTAATGTATATACTTTGGCATAAAAGAAAAGACTGATTATTTATTTTTTATATTTGCACTTAATGCTTAGTTGGTGCCATAACATATACTTTTAATGTAATTAATTTGGCTATGAACCATATATTTAATGCAGTCATTAACAAAAACACCCAGAGCATGGGATTCTGCATTGAAAATTGCCCCAGTACTGAAGTTGGTACATTTCTAAGTACAGGGGCCCTTCTCCTAATATTAATTGGGGCCAATTGGCAACGCTGAAATATTTATTTTGAAATATTCCAATCAAATGTTAGTAAATCTTTTCTTGCAGAACCTTTAATTAATTCCATTCAGCTTAGCATTGCTTTTAAGTGCATTTAAATCATAATTAGACAGAGTCCACGCTTTACTCCAATATCTGGAAGAAGTTACCTCTCTCTAACAACAATGGGGCAAAGTTGGCAAAAACAGGGAGAAGCAGGTGAACAGTTTATAAAATTAGTTAAACTTTCCTGATATGCTTCACTGCTTTGGTTGTATAAGATAAAACAGCATTCTCAAAAATGAATTACAGTAAAAAAATTCAGCAACCATTTAAGTTTCCTTTTCATACATCTATATGATGAAATAGTGGATAATATGATTTTATTAGTAACTGACCTGGATATAATACATACACCAAGTCATAGTTTGCTTCATATAGCGCAAAACAAATTAAATTTTTCACTTGTTTTTCATGGATTGTGTGTCAGGGAATTTTTGGCAGGAATTCTGTAGAAATGCAACATCCTTTTTAGTATTTGGGATCATCAAATTAACACCAACTATGGAACATAAAATGACTTTTTCTATATTCCACCTTCATCTCTGAAGGGAAAATTACAAAAAGTCATTAACTGACTCTTTCCACTACTTTACTTTTAATGAACCAAATTATGTTTTTAGACATTCTATTTCATGCATTTTTCATTGTAAAGGAAATACAGGTTTCAACTGTGTTCAGTGTTTTAGTTTCTTGACTTGAGTCTGCTAGGTAAATATTCTGCAATGATTCCAATCCTTCAAAATAAAACAGAACTTTAATCTGACAGGAAACTTATTCTGTCATGTGATCACAGGGTACCTCTATATCAGTAGCACCTGTAAGAAACATATATAGAATCTATGTTGGGGTTTGGACCGAGACAAGGAAATCCCAGTCAAGGGGTTACATTATTTGTCTCCCTATGAGACTAGCCTCGTGGGAGACATATAATGTAACCCCGCGACTGGGATTTCCTTGTCTCGGTCTAAATCCCAACGTAGATTATTTTTCTCACCCAATATTATCCTTTAAAGTAAGAAAGAACTCCTCACTTGTGCAATATAGTTCACGTGCCAGTGTTTACATGTGGTGCATTAATACAAATATGTTAATGAGGACTGTGGCATGACGTGTCATCCGAAGTACAGAGTTTTTAGGCGTGAGCCAAAAACAAAATAACACCATTAAATGTTGCATAGTTTTTAGGTATTATCACATTTAATATATAGATGTTATATGAAATTAACAATAAATAGTTAATATTTATTACAAGAAAATGTTTCATTTTCATTAGTTTCAATTTAGAAAATTATATTGTTCATAATGAAGCTACACACGGCCCACAGCTCTGTTGTAGTGTATATACATGTAGCATGAGTGTCCGTGCTTGGGTTATTCATGGGTAATTAGAGATCCGTGTCACTATCATATATAACTTTCCTTTTCTTTAGAGGAGGTGAAACTGTTTGTGACATACTTGTGTTGTAATTAATATTGATTGTAAAAGTAACCCCGTGTATAAAAGACCCTTCAAATATGGACCCCAGCGGATAACCATGTGCTAAACTTTCAAGTTCACGGATTCTTTGAAAATTTATTTTTCTGTCTTGGAAATATCGCAAGTGTTACAGTGAAATTTGCTTATGGATTAATGTGTTGACAGATAAATGATTCCTTCTGGCTGGTAAGTGCATTATTTGTCATTAAATATTGTAGGTATATTTTTGATTCAACTTGGGCACAATGGAGATGCTTAACAAAAATAAAATAAAGCATGTTTGATATAACACATTTCTGGCTGTTACTAAGTTTTCTGTAGTTAAAAGCACTGGAAGACAATGAAGTGTATAGGTCTATAGGCTATGTGCATAGATCAGTGTTTTCTATCATAGTTCATTTCACACAGTACTGAGAATTTGATCCTATCTGTAGCACAGTCAATTTTCAGGTCAGCATCATTAAATGTAGCTAACAGTATATAATTTGTTTCACACAAAGTATTTAAAACTAGCTAAGTAGCTTTAGCTACATATAATGACGCTGACCTGAAAATGTACTGAGTCGGGCCTGCAGATAGGATAAAACTGACCATGCTGTGTGCGTGTGTGTCTGTCTCTCTCGAAATGTTTTCTATGGTGTGTTCTCAAAAATGGAGAGACCTTAAGTTACTATGTTGTTGTTGTTGTTGTTGTTTGATTTTCAACAACTACGTCAGGCATAGCAGAAGACAAAGGTTTCTTTTTTTAAAAGCAGTTCCAAGCACGTGGACACCTTGACTGAGATGACCGGTTTGAGACAACCAGACTGAGATAAGAAAAGTAAGGGTAGCAAAACAGCTAGATTCCTCTGTCGCATGGGTGAGAAAATAATGTATGATGCAGCCTAAATTTATATTATATCTGCTTAACAAACATATAAAATTGTTGCATATTGGGAATTTAAAAACTATTTTTGATGCCATGAACTTCTATCACTGCTGTTTAAGAACATAATTCCTCTACAAAACTTGATTACCATTATACAAGAAATTTGGTTTACACTATATAGGTTGTCTTATAATATTAAATTTCTGTCATAAAGGGACATCAGAAGATAAACTGCAACAAAAATTATGAGTGATGAGGAAAAGGAAGTTAAAAACCATAAGACTATGTTAGAAATTCCCCAAATTACTTGTTTCACAATAAAAATTCCCAATTCTTGGGATATGTTCCCAAACTTTTACTGCTGGAATCATCCCTGAAGTATTTAGCAAGGTCTGAAAGTAAAACTGACTGTAAACATGAGTTGGGAAAGGTTATTGTTGTTGTTAATGCTTAACAGTGTTCCCAGTTCGAACTATCAAGTGCTAAGAAGATTTAAGACAATATGTTTTCGTTACTGTTACGTACCAAAGGGGAATGTGGGAATAAAAACTGTATTATTTTTCTTACTAGGATCATATGTCACAGCCATACTGACACAATGTGATGCTAGACTGGTCTTCATAACTTTGATATGAAAAAAATATACTGATGCGGTGCAGACATGGAGCAACAACTGTACTTGATGAATCCAACTGCCTAAGCACTTGAACTGACAGTAAAAATATGTTTTGGGCAAGCACCCAAATGATCCATACAGCAATTGTATCTCAACTGACTGAAGAGTTCCCCAAACACTCAAAAAATTCCAGTAAGAACTTCATCAATGAAACTTCCGAACTGTTCAGCTATGACTCAATTACATATTTTTGCATGATCAAATGGTGGATGAAATTTCTGTTTTTTCCCCCCAACTTTGATTAATATTTGCAAAATTTAAGAGCTTTTCCCAGTCAGGAACAAACCTATTATTTCTCCTGACTTTTTCCTGACTTCCGGGAAGCGTGGGAACCCTGTTAAAAAAGAAAATGGAAGGAATGAAATATGAATGCAAAATGAACACAGAGAAAATCTAAAACAAATGCAGAGTGAATGCAAAACAAATGCAAATGAAATGATGAATGCAGAAAAGGGGGTGCAAAGTAAAATGAAAAGTGCAGAATGACAAATGATTAAATGATAATGAGATAATACTTTGAAAATAAAAATACAACTCCAAACCAGTATGCTGCTCAGAAACTGGGCTTTTTCCAAAATGATAACAATGTTGTTTTCATTTCTTCACAAGATCATAATATTTTGTAATGTAACATAATAAAAACTATCAGTGTGTTCCTGTCACCTTAACATTTCTGGAAATTTCTCCAATGCACAAAGTAAACTTCTCTTTAAATTGGCATTAAATGGTATGTGCAACTTTTGATGTTTTTGAAACACCTGGATTTTTTAAGCATAAGATGGATCCATATTTAATTATTGAAATAAAAAGTTTACAAAAGCACAAAATATAAGATCACCGTGTGTGTGTGTGTGTGTGTGTGTGTGTGTGTGTGTGTGTGTGTGTGTGTGTGTGTGTGTGTGTGTGTGTGTGTGTGTGTGTGTGTGTGTGTGAGAGAGAGAGACAGAGAGAGGTTGATTGCCATAAAATATAAAAAGACTTAATTAATCTAAACAAATAAATAAGACAAAAATCAAAGGAGTAATAATCATAGGGATGAACAGAAAGAAATAGAGATGGAAAATTCAGCTGCAAAGAGATGGTACATTATCACTAACCAACTTAAAAACAGATATTACATCACTACAAATGTAACAAGAGTCTCTCTACTGGTCAAAAAGAATTTCCAGGAGTTCAAGACAGGACCATTTCTTTCTTTTAACTGTCGATTGTTGAAACCATCTATGATATTCTTCAGTGATTCTAAGATTTTCAAATTAGCAAATTGCTGAGTTGGAAATAATGGATGTCAGCTTGGCACAATTTTCATTAAATGTGTTTCAGTGAAATCTCTATGTCATAATGGTCATCCATTCCGAGAGAGTAGTGAAAACAAGATATTTTAAAGACAATTGGCAAGGCAGTCATATTGAATGTATGACTTGTTATGTATATTTAATTTAATTGTCTGTTTGTTAGTTTTAAATTTTTTAATTCCATTACATGCTGTTGTAATGTAACTTTGTTTACTGGATTTGATATTGTCCAGAACTGAGTTTAGTTTTGTTTGACCTGATATTTTTTTTTTATTTCATTGATAAACAGCTAATAATAGAAACACTATATCTAGTTGCTGACCTCATTTCAGAATCAGTGACAGTTTTGGTAAACAACTTTTTTTTATTTTTTATTTTTTTTTCTTTCTCAAAGTAAGAATCATTAAGTCAAGGTCATACCTGGATTACGTGACAAGTAGCATGTACCAATTGTTACAAACTTCAATTTTTTTCCAGAAGAATGAACTTTTGACCCTCATCCGGAAATCTGTTTTGCATCTTAATTAGTGTATAACTGTTGTTTTCTGATAGAAATTTGTCATTTGGGCTCCAAACAATTGACACGTTAAATTGTTATTATGTTGTGACCAGTTTGGGTTGAATTTTTATTTTCTTCAAACTATTGAATTCAAGTGATTCTTTTCCCTGGAAATACATAAGTGCTCTGACAAAATTCTTGGATAAAGACATTTATTGGAAGTATTACTGAATTCAAAACTGGAATAATATTTTCTGTGATTCAACAAAGGACTATTGACACAGCAGCACTTTGCTGACCACAATAGATGTCATCGCCTTCCATTTTGGATTTTATCTGGACTCAAACTCAGTTTCATTCAGGACTTTTCAATACTAGGACTTCTATTTTTTAATTCTTGGAATATTTTTGGATTTGATTTGTAAAACCGTAAGTTCTTTTTTCTTAATTTTTCACTTTGTATTCTAGGGAAATAAATTATTTGTTAAATTTGACAAAGCTTGTTGTCTTCACTCTTTTCTGTTACTGATTTTAAGAGCATAGACTTGTAACAGACTGGCACCATTTTCATTTAGGACTTGGTGTAAACTCCATGCTAATGACCACCCATTCAAGAGGCGTAGTGACAACAAGATTTTTAAGACAGTCATCATGGCAGCCATATTGGATAAACAACCATTTTCATTTAGGACCAACTAGGAATCGTAAGAAGTGTACTGGTGAAAACCCCATGTTGATACATGCATAGCCATCCATTTGGAGATTATCAGAGATAACATATTTTCATGACAAAACTTTCTGTTCAGGAGGAATAGAATTAACAGGATTTTCATGATGGCTGCCCTGGAGCAATATTTGGTGCCAGATCAGCACCATTTTCATTTAAGACCAATTGAACATCATATGGAGTCTTCTGGTGAAAATCCTTGGTCAATATGACTTTCTGTTAAGCAGAGTTTCGATATCAAGATTTTTAAGACAAATGCCATACTTTATGGTCGATTGGCACCATTTTTACTTCGGATCAGCTACACATTATAAAAAGTTTTTAACTGAAAGAACAATGTTGATACAACCAACTATTTAGAAGAATTAGTAATAACAAGAGTCTAAAGATGGCTGCCATAGTGGTCATATTGGATTTCAGATCAGCATCATTTTAAATTAGCACCAACTAGACATCATAACAAGTCCTGAATTAATTGACCTAATGGTTGTCCAAGCATCACCATCTTCATATATGACCAACTAGATATTATAGGAAGTCTTTAAATGGAAACCCCATATTGATATAACCATCCATGTAGAAGGAGTAATGATAACAAACTTTTCAAGATGTTCACTGTGGTGGCCTTACTGGATGTCAAAATTAGCATCATTTTCATTTAGCACCAACTAGAGATGATACGAAATCTGTCAGTGAAAAGCCCATGTTTATATAACCAACCATTCAGAAGTAGCAATAAAAAAATTTTCAAGATGGCTGCTATGGTGACCATATTGGATATCCAATCAGCACCATTTTCATTTAAGACAAACTAGACACTGTAAGAAATCTTAAAAACCCAATGATGATATGACCATCCATGTAGGACTGGCGATAACAGTATTTTCAAGATGGCTACTGTGGTGGTCATATTGGAAGTCAAACCATTTCATTAAAGACCAACTAGACATGAAAAAACACCATTTAATACATGTAATTCCAATTTTTATGAATTGACTGCATTTTCTGCAATTTGATTGGATGGTGAATGGTCACATGATATTGATCTGGAATTTTTTACACATCGATAAATTCTGTGGACTACTTTTGGCTCCCTGTTTCCATGTCATCTGATGTGAAGTTTTATCTATATCAACCCATTACACCCTAATAATAACAACAAAAACCCACCCACCCACTCCTGTGATTTCCAATCAAAAGATACCAACCACTGATAGAAATGGACCATTATAAGTTAAAACAATGTAACTGCACTGACCTTCCTGCACTCCAGCACTCATCCCTTTTGCCGACAAAGGCATGTGGTACGCTTTACAAGACAATCTTTAGAAATTATTGCATTTCACCTCGACAACATGTTACAGCAGCGGTTATTAAAGGTCAGGGTCATATGTCAAACAAGGGACCTCACTAAAAATGGACACGATTTTGCTTTTGAAAGATTGAAATGCGTAGAAAGTAAAAACAATGTTGCTATAACAACATGTGCCATATGGAAGCGTAATTTTTGGAAAAAAAAGGAATATCCTGGTTTAACTGCAACAACCATTTTTTATATACATATTAAAATAATGATCATAACTGGCATGACCCTCTATGGCATTCTACTCCATATTACTGTATAAAGTATCGACGAAACTTGGCTAGCAAAGATCGGGCTATCTACAATGTATTCTATCGCAGTAAAGAGGCTAATGAAAAAACTTTGATCTACATAAAATTGAATGTCTTTTTGATTAAATATACTGATCTGATATTAGAAGGAAGTAAATTGGAATTATAAGGATTAAATGATCATGGTTGGGTATTCTTTGGACTTTACTTACTTTGTGAGTGATTAGGTAAACTTTACACATCGATAAATACCCAACCTTGATCATTTAATCCTATAGTGAAAACCACATGCTGATACATGTATAACCATCTCATTAAGGAAGGATTAGCAATAAGAAGATTTTCATGACAGCCAAGCATTTTCATGTAGGGTCAACCAGACCATGGGATGAATGTGTTTATGTAGTGTTTCAAGGCAATCCTGCAAGTAGTTTTGGAGGGGTAGTGATAACAAACTTATTGTCCAATATCCAGAAACATTCAGCAAATGCCAACTGTGCGAAATGTGAAACATTCCAAACATATAAAACAAAATAGCAGACAAACTGAGAATAAACTAAATTTTCAGCAAAACGAATCTTATATTCGATCATAAACTTAACAAGTTTACAAGCACTTATCGCCATGATCACTAACCAGGGGCAGAAGCCCATAAAGAAATTCTATAGTTGCTGATTCGTGCATCCATGTGTATATCTGTTAGTAAGAGCAATCAATGATGCAGTAGCTGAAGAAAGAAATTTTGCAGGTCTTTTCTTATGATATGTATCAGAAAAAGAAAGACAAAGTTTGTAAGTAGCCATTCAAAATCATCAGGGTACAGTAGAACCTGTCTTAAAAGACTACCCTTTCTGCCAAAAAAACTATGGTCTCCCAAGGCAGGTGGTCTCATAACAGGTCACAATGCTAGATAATCAAAAATTTGTGCATTGAGAATATGGTCAGGTCACAATGCTATATAATCAATAAATTTGTGCATTGAGAATATGGTCTCTCAAGACAGGTGGTCTCACATGGCAGTGGTCTTTCAAGGCAGGTTTCACCGTAGTAGGTAGTACACAGCCATTAAAAGTCATCAAGGTAGTATACAGTCATTATAAATCATCAAGGTAGTATGTGGACATTCAAACTCATCAAGGTGGTATGTACACATTAAAAATCATCGAGGTAGTATGTAGACATTCAAACTCATCAAGGCAGTAGGTAGACATTAAAAACCACTAATGTAGTATGCAGCAACTAAAAATCATCAAGGTAGTATGTAGAAATACAAACTCAAGCTAGTATGTGGACATTCAAACTTATCAAGGTAGTGTGTAGACATCAAAAATCACTGAGGTAGTATGCAGAAAATAAAAATTATTGAGGTAGTATCATCCATTTAAAAAAAAAATCATGGTAATATGCAGCAATTAAAAATTATCAAAACTTTAGATTTTTTTGTTAGCATGAGTGTCTATGCATAATCTGATAGATGCTAAATACTGATTTTGATAAGGATATTTCAGCTAAAGAATGAGTTTTTATCAGAACACATAAGTTTTAAAATCAGGTGGTTAATTTCCCAATTCACAGAGAGACAAAGGCCTCAGGCTGGAAGTAACTACATAAGATGTCGTAACAATGGCTGACTTTGCACAGGTAGATATCTCTCAACTGTACTGGATTTTTGTGCATGCGTATGTATGTGTGTATTTCTTACTTACAAAGAATACAAGGGAATCCAAATCCAAAAATGAGTGTGTGCATGAGTGTGTGTGTGTGTGAGAGAGAGAATCAGTAATGTTAAATGCAGTTTCAGCATATGTCTACTTGTTTATGTCTCCCAGTTTTGACTTTAAGGTGTTAGTTGTATAATCTCATAATATTAAAGATGCTGATGGTCCAAGAAGTTTTGCTTCTGTCGTTTAACAAATATGAAAATGGAAATTCAACAATGTAAAACAGTGAGGATTCATCACAACTTAGCGAACATGTGTCACCCAAGGATACATATGTCAAACAGAAATCTTCCAAATATGAAAAGATAAACTTCAGATTCTGATGGCTATTCATTAATTTTCCTCTCATTAAGTACCATGAGTGGAAATTAAGCATCATGAGTGGAAATTAAGTACCAAGAGTGGAATCAAGTACCATGAGTGGAAATTATGGATGTTAAGTACCAAGAGTGGAAATCAAGTACTATGAGTGGAAGTTAAGTACCAAGAGTGCAAATTCAGTATTAAAGAGTGGAAATTGAGAACCAATAGTGGAATCAAGTGCCATGAGTGGAAATTAAGTACCAAGAGTGGAATCAAGTACTATGAGTCAAAAAATGTGTCAACATGCTTATTTTCTGATGATGACCATAACATTTTCACTGCAATCCACTGAATTCTGTCATATATCACATTAGAATGTAAGTCATAACAGGCAATAACTCACAACATTCTGTCATATTTCACATTAAAATGTAAGTCATAACAGGCAATAACTCACAACATTCTGTCATATATCACATTAGGCCGTTATGTCATAACAGGCAATAACTCACAACATTCCGTCATGTATCGCATCAGGCTGTAAGTCATAACAGGCAATAACTCGCAACATTCCATCATATATCGCATCAGGCTCTAAGTCATAACAGGCAATATTTCACAACATTCCATCATATATCGCATCAGGCTGTAAGTTATAACAGGCAATAACTCACAACATTTTGTCATATATCGCATCAGACTGTAAGTAATAACAGGCAAACTCACAAAAATCACAGGAGCAGAAAGACCTGTCAATAAGCACATCTTCATATGGCAACCATATTATGTACCAAGTTTCACTGTGATCAATAAAAGACTGCAAGAAAAAATGAATTCATATCACCATCTTTTTTGCTAACAGTGCATTCAGTTGCAGAACCAAAAGATCAATAACTCTAACAAAATGGTGACATTAAAAAGCAATACCTAATAAATATTGTGACCTGAAAACTTAGACTAGTTTTATTCATAAGATTCTGTCATACACTACATGTGACCTGTTAAGGGTATGGTACTAACAGAGATATATACATTCATCCATTTTGATAATTCTAGCATAAACAGTGCTGAGAAATAAACCTGAAGCACATGATTTTACTGAAGCCAGCGAAGCATGAAATAAAGGGCAGAGTGACCTACATTTGTGGGTGTACTACTTGTCAAGGTAAATCCCTTCACAAAGTTTCATGATTCCAGGTATAAAGTATTTATTATACAGTGCACACAAAACCTAAGCTTAATTCAAAACCTGGACCAAGAATGGACTTAGCACCCACCCCTAAGAGTTAGTGCTATAAAACCCATTCCAAACTGTTGCCTAGGACCTAGGATGAAAGAATGGATGATATTCAGTGAGGGTGCATGCACATTCACACGCACACAAATGTAACACATTTTTCTCTGTGAAGCTGGTGCCCTGGGTGACAAAGTAGAGGTAAGTTCAAAAGGGCAATAACTCTAACCAAACAAAAAAAATACAGGCACAAAGTGATTTGTTGACCTGCACATCTTCAGATGATGAAAATAACATGTACCCAGTCTCAAAGCAATTCATAAAAAGTCTGAGACTAGTTGTGCTCACATGTTTCTGGTAGACTAGACTAGTTATGTTGGCATGTTTTTGTCATACGCTGCATCTACCGTAATGTTGGCAAGGGCAGAAGCAAATTGATTTGTCAATATGGACATCTTCAGATAATGACCATAATATTTACCAAGTTTCTTGGCAATCCACTGAAAACTGAGACCAGCTGCATTCACAAGATTATGTCATACATTGCACTGGGCTGCAAGTCAAAAAGAGCAATAACTCTAATATCTACCAAGTTTTGTGGTAACTTGTGTTTAGAAGATTGGGTGATTGATGGAAGAACAGACATGATAATTATTATATAGTCACTCACTGCCCAAAGGTTTTCTCCCATCAAACGGTCAGTGTTTTGGTGGCTACATGGTCAGTGTTTTGGTGGCTACGCGATCAAAAGACATGATCTGAATTGCCATTTCAAAATTCTACGATTTTATCATTCCCCATGCTAATATTTCGATGTGGACTGCCCAGGATTTTTATTTTCATATAAAAATGAAATCTGTGCACAGCCCATACAAAAAGATGCTGAATGGTGTGACTTTCATCCAAGGACAAAGCTTGAATTTAATTTGTAACATTAGTCATTTTCTTCCACAAAAGAGCAAATTACAACAAAAAAAATTAATTTAAATATATTTTCCTCTGTATTAATAAAAATGAGTGATCATAATGGAATCTTCGCTAGCCATGGTTCCGATATGTTAGCCTATCTACACCCTGGCAGATCGATCAGATATCTGAGTGTTCTGCACTAGTGACATCTATTGGATTTCATGAGTTTCCTTCCTTAGTATGTAATGCCTACTAACCAAGAGCGTGTAACAGTGGTGCATTGTACATTGGCTGAAAATGGTGGAGGTAATTGACTTCAAAAGGATACTTTGTATATTTAATATTTAAAGTCTGAGTATATACAAGAAAGATGCCTAGCAGGTGTATATGAGGAAAAGGACGTATTTGTGCAAACATGGACTGGCAGTGGAAAATCACTTATTTATTAGTCCATTCCTGTTGCGAATGCCCTTTGTCTTGATCATGGAAGAACAGCTTGATTTTTACTGGGTTCGGTGGCTTGCCATCGTGTTTAATGAAATTCACAGGCCCAAAGCACTGAAATATCTGATCGATCTGTCAAGAGGTCAATAGGTTAACATATTGGAACCTTGGCTAGCAAAGATGTCATAGTGGATAATACCACACTGCATACATACAATGTCCTTAGAGTATAATTTATGTAAATCAATATGAAGTGGAAACAGGAATACCTGCAGATAATATTCTAATTCAAAGTGCTGGATGAAAGTTGTCTGTCATCTCCCAAGCTTTTTATTAATTCAGCATGTTCATTTTCTATATATCAGATAAAATAAGGGCATTTTTCTGTTCTCATTCTTTCCTACTTTATTCTTTCTTTTGATTATTTGTATGATTACATTATGGGTGTAAATATACTGTTTAAGCTATTGACTTGAAAACTGATGAAGATCATGAACATCTTATCATTTGTCTTTCCTATCCCATCAAACCCGACAGAAAATATGACAGGTTTAAAATAAGCAAGTACCAAAAGGTGATCTATTAAAATGTTTTTAAAAAATTGGAATGCTGAAAGTTGCTGCGGTCATGTATAGCTGGGCTATCAAACTTATCATAGAAATCCTAGTACCTTCAAGGTCAAATATGGAGGTTTACTGCTTAAACCCATTTTGTATTGTTCCATACCTGAAAATCACATATTCATTATTATAAATCTATTTTGCATCAATTATGAAAACTTAATTGGACGACTCTCACAGAAGTTGGTGCATGTTTTACCTACCCCTGATATGTATGCAGAAGTGACATATCACTGGAATAAATAACTTGCTAACATAGATATTATAGTGTGGGAAATTTGCAATAGGCTCTGAAATGAATAGTGATTCAGTGGCAATGTATGAAATTTAAAAGGCTGCTGCTACACCAAAGGTCATCAACAGATTGAGAGGAAAAAAAAAACAACTGAGGAAAATCATTGCAAAGAATTATGACAAAACAAAGAAGCATGGTCTCTGTGTATTTTCAAACTTTATAATATTATGTTTCTATTTATATTATAAAAGACACATAGAGAAAATAAATACATAACAGCCCCAGTTTTAGTTAAATTTATCTACAATAACTCTTTGAAAATAAACCAGTTATTTTAAATGAAACATGGTGGATCTAGCCCCATTTAAAGTTAGCCCTTTTTCACCTAAATTAATATTTTATGATGTTCTACTTGATATCTGCAGCTCTTATTTCTCCATCTTAAATCTTTAATGAAGATATGTGTTTTCAGTTTAAACTTCTGTACCTTATGAAACGGGATAACTTATTTTGCAATAATCTTTTTTGTCTTCCTCTCCACCTTTCTTTCTCCTGCTTGCACATTCACTCATATTTCTCTGATGACTGCTTAAATGATATGTTTAAATCCTTTTTTCTAACACTGAGCAGGATTTAAGATATGATTGCTTGTAATATCCTTGGAAAATAAAATTAGGGCCTACATGGAATCTCATCATGCTTCATGGTTTGATGCAATATAATAGGAGGATATGCATTTTCTGAATCTCCCTCCTTTCAGAATTAGAAAATAATAGTGATCTGATACACGACCATAGCTGCCAACCCGAGTACAAAAATACTGACTGCTTATGTCAAAAATACTGACTGCTTATATAACAAAAATGCTGATTTTCTGGAACAAATACTGATTTTTAAAACTTGATTGCATTTGTAACTATTTACATCTACAACCATCAGTAAAGTAGGACAGTACCTTATGTAATTATTTAATGTCAAAGATGCATGTGTTGCACTCTTGCACCTTCTGAATGGGCACCATGTTCCATTTGGGTGCCGATTTTGAAGGTGCAAGAGTGCAATATACACTCAGACAGGCTGTTTATAGGAGCCTTTTCCACACCTATTTTTTTTTTCAATCATTATCGATTCCAATGTACCATCTTTCATTGATGATCTAAATTCTGTGTGATTTTCTTATGGAACTGTTTTCATTCAAGCACACGAGTAATCCTTTGTGATTTACTGTCTGGAAAATGTGTGCGAAATAAATTGCCAGCAACACTAGTAACTGAAAAAGGAAGGTTCATTTCTAAAAGAAATTTAGTAAACCAAACTTTGACTGAATTATATCAAGGTTCTCTCTGGTATTCATTATGTCGTAAGTTCAGGTTGAGATGTTGATGATGAAGCAGCAAGCTGATGTTTATTAGCCTTTTTTTGCTGTTCTGTCATGAATGCCTCCATGCTCAATAGTGTAATCACATTACACGATCTGCAAACTATAAAGTTTTCTTCTTTACTAGATGGTTTCACAAATCTAAACAAGATGGCACAATCATCCTTCCAGTTCTTGTTTCTTTTCTTTCCTGGAGAAAATTCTGAATCTTCTGCTTTTTTTTTTTCACATGATTAGAATTTGAATATTACGAAGATGAGATACAGTGATAGTGACAGATGTCTGTGTAAACCAATATGGCAGTCAAAGACAGGCATGGTAGCCTCGATTTTGAATGAACCAATCATAATTTAGAATTCTATTCCTATATACATGCGATACATTTCTAACAATGGAACCACGTGCCCATTCTAAACAAAAAATTGCAAAGAAATTTTTAATTAAATTTTTCAAAATTTAAATATGGATTTTTAGCAAGAAAAATGTACACCCATATTTAGGTCCAAAATACGGGAAAAATGGGATACTTGGTAGCTATGCATGACTGGAGCCACTAGCTTTTACGCAATAACGATTTGCATGCCTTTTAACTTTTCTTTTCTTCGAACCCTTTATTTGATAAGATACAATTGACATAATTAACATGATAATACAAAGCAGGTCTGCTTTTAATTCAGTGCAACAATACAACAAATACTTCTGCAAGTCATATATCAAAACATGGTCATCACTTAATTAGGTTCTGAAAGAAATGCTTGTGGACGCAGCTGTCACAGTAGATTGACATATTTCATGCTTGAATATATGGGCACATTGCATTTATGATGATGACTACACTTAAACTGAACTAATAGATTGAACTAAAGCACAAATTTCACCTGAAAAAACAAATTTAACTGGTATTTATTTATTAAAGTGCTGCCTCGAGTAGGAGTTAGTGACACTGTCATTAATTGAAATTTTGTTGAATATTGTTATTTATGGTGTACTAAGTAGTCATTTGGAAGGAAAATTTATGATTTTCATGATAAAATGAGTGATTTATCTAGGTCTAAATCTAGGTTTAAATTACCAATTTTGATTTTGATTTTGTTCACCTGACCTTGCATCATATGTGGGTTCGTGAGTTATTAGGGTGCGAGTTATCAAGGAAGTGTTGTACCAAAACTCTAGATTCACTTACTTTGTTCCTTATTCTGCTTCTCCTCTTCCTCCACCACCTCTTCCTCTTCTTCCTGTGCTTCCTTGATATCCTCCTCCTCACCGACTTCTGTCTTCATTTCCTCTCCAGCCTGGGTCTCTGCAGAAGACTGGACATTCTCTGATGACTGCATCTCTGAGGAATGGATCTGTGCATAGACAATAAATGGAGTACACATACGATGAACATGAATCCATTCATCTAAATTCAGCATCTCAACCACAACTTGATGCCTTAACCAGTATGCCTCTAATAAGTCACAGTATGCCTCTAATTAGTCAAGTATGCCTCTAATTAGTCACAGTATGCCTCTAATTAATAGTCACAGTATGCCTCTAATTAATTAGTAACAGTATGCCTCTAATAAGTCAAAGTATGCCTCTAATTAATTAGTCACAGTATGCCTCTAATAAGTCACAGTATGCCTCTAATTAGTCACAGTATGCCTCTAATTAACAGTCACAGTATGCCTCTAATTGGTCACAATATGCCTATAATTGGTAACAGTATGCCTCTAATTAATTAGTCACAGTATGCCTCTAATAAGTCACAGTATGCCTCTAATTAGTCACAGTATGCCTCTAATTAATAGTCACAGTATGCCTCTAATTGGTCACAATATGCCTATAATTGGTCACAGTATGCCTCTAATTAATTAGTCACAGTATGCCTCTAATAAGTCACAGTATACCTCTAATTAGTCTCAGTATGCCTCTAATTAGTCTCAGTATGCCTCTAATAAGTCACAGTATGCATCTAATTAGTCTCAGTATGCCTCTAATAAGTCCCACATTGCCTCTAATTAGTCTCAATATACCTCTGATTAGTCTCAGTATGCCTCTAAGTCACAGTATGCCTCTAATAAGACACAGTATGCCTCTAATAAGACACAGTATGCCTCTTATTCATCACATTATGCCTCTAATTAATCACAGTATGCCTCTAATAAGTCACAGTATGCCTCTAATTAGTCTCAGTATACCTCTAATTAGTATCAGTATGCCTCCAAGTCCAAGTATGCCTTTAATAAGTCACAGTATGCCTATAATTAGTCACAGTATGCCTCTAATTTGTCACAGTAATGCTCTAATTAGTCACAGTATGCCTCTTGTTAGTCACAGTGTGCCTCTAATTAGTCACAATACACCTCTAATTAGTCTCTAGTTAGTCATATAATAACAAACTAGTTCTAATCTTCATTTAAAATTTTCCAAATTAAAGTGAAAGGTAGAAATAAACACAAATTCATTGCTGCACATAGAATCCCATGGATGGGGAACAGTGGAATCCATCCTCCAAATTTGAGGGCACACACTGAAATGTTAGATAATACTTAATGCAGATGCACTAGTAGTGCAAAAATGTGACATAATGTTATTTTGCTTTCAAAGTTTTACCACAACAGCTCTGTCATCTGCACTGTTCTATCATTTTTTCCTGGGACACTTACATTATTGTGAGAAATGTTTTATCAAGTACTCAAGTAACTCATCAAAACATTAACATATCTGAATACCTGGTTCGTCCCAAAACGATCTGCACTTTGGAAGTTTCCATTACAGCTCTTGCTCTCATTTAAATTTAGTGTTCACTCATTATCTATCAGCATTTATATAATTCCCAGTTTTGTCTGAATTACTTTTCTTTAAAATTATTAATTCATTGATTAAATGAAAAATTATTTATTTGCATATCTTTACTCCCTTTGTCATTATTTCATCCTTGAAATAAAGTAAATCTTCATCACTGGATGTGCCTTCAACCTCAAAAATCACTAAAATAGCAGTCATTAAAGACTTTACATTTTCAACTCGGCAAACTAACACAAGCCTTCAATGTTTTTGATCAGCAAATTCCACTTGAACTGAAATTCTGGTGAACTACTTTACTGCAGGTGATGACCTTCCTGGTACACAGGATGTTGCTATATTTGTAAACTCTTCACCTGCTAAAGCAGAAACTGTCTATACCAGTGACATTGTCAAGTACATTCCAGTTGTGCAACAACGATGGTTCAAAGTAACTCAAATTTATGAGAGCTGTTAGAAAGTTTGGATTTAATGTGGATCTCATCTGATTTCATATGAAAATGTCTCAGCAAGATACTGGAGTATTCTGACAGAATTTTGAGTTCAAATAACAAATCATTTAGAGTCATCATACCATTGTGGAAAGTGCTAGCTTCTTAGTATTGCCCAAAACTATCAGACTTATAAACTTGTGTGTTATTTATCAAAACAATCTGAATTCATCTTCATTCTTTTTTAAACTATACATAGTTCTGAGAGGTTCTTCCACTTCATATTTGTAACTGTTGAAAAATGACCTTTATGGCGACCACAGAAAATAGATTGGCTGTGACTTAGTAACATCACAAATATATTCATCATGGCAACATGAACGTTTTATATGAATCAGCCTTATCTTTAATATGGCTCAGTGGATCTGAATAAAATGTGCAGGTGTGATTTGGATTTTTAACGTAGCTTTAATAATTTTTTAGTCACATCGCTATGATGTCTGCAGTGTGGCAGTTTATAGTTATGTCCAGCACTGGGGCACCCGGCCACAGACATGTAGCATCATGTCCCACACAGTCCTGACACCAGGCCAACCAGTCCTAACACTAACCTCTTAGTGCTGAGCACCTAGCAAGGCAGCTGTAAGTACCATTTTTACAAGTCTTTGGTATGACTCGGCTGAGGATTGAATCCGCGACCTCTCGCATTTGAGGAGGATGCTCTAACCACTTAGGCCACTGGAGAGGTCGATCTGAATTAAATCTGGTACCACATATTCTCACTTATACGTCCCAGTGCAAACAACACAAACCATAACCTGCTGTTGCATAATGCACCAGCAGATCAGGGTCTATCTTATTTGTCCTATAGATTATTCCTAACAAACTGAACAAACCCATATCAGCCAGTGCATTGTGCAATGGCAGTTCTGGGTCTGTGCAGTTTGCAGTTGGACTTAAGTTTTGAGTTTACACAATATGCAATATTAGGGAACTTGGACAGGTGGACTGAAAACTGAAATTGTCATTTTATTCAATATCTGTGTACAGCTAAATGGACTTACAGACAGGTGAACTGTACATAATACACCTTTAGCTTAAGAAGAAATAATAGTGAAGTAGACTATACAAAATATTTAATTAAACAACTATTATACAATTATTAAACAGTACATATTTATATATCTTTGGCATTCCTTGAGTCTCACCCTCCACTGCATGAGGCTCGATGTGGTAAGCTGGTAGAGAAAGAAGCATGCAGTATCTATGAAGCAGAATCATCAGTTCTAAATGACAGAATTGTCAAGGCTGAACAGCCGACATACAGTACAGGCAGAATTGCCACTACTACTGACTGACAGAACAGTCAAGACTGAATAGCCGACATACAATAGAGGCAGGATCGCCACTGCAACTAAATGACAGAATTGTCAAGATCAAATAGCCAACATGCACTTTCTATGAGACAGAATTGGTGGTATGACAAGGCAGAATCACCAGTATGACAAGGCAGAATTGCCCATGTCTGAGGAAGATTCGCCAGTATGATGGACTGACATAACTATTAAGGCAGATTTGCTGCTGTAATGAAGCAGAGTCGCCATAAATTGTT
Source organism: Megalonaias nervosa (assembly GCA_016617855.1). NCBI lineage: Eukaryota > Metazoa > Mollusca > Bivalvia > Unionida > Unionidae > Megalonaias > Megalonaias nervosa. The sequence goes on along the minus strand of JAECUM010010820.1, from coordinate 36,258 downwards.
ACGTCCGTAATTTGAGTGGATTGGAGACAGAATGCCCAAATGATGTCGCATGCTGAGAAGGGAATAACTGAATTAGTATGCAGTGCAGAGCCCCAAAGAATAAACTTGCATGTGAAGAAAAAGTACCAGCAGTTCTATTACTATCAGCACAACAATGACAAACACCATAAGCAAACCTGGAAAGATGAAACAGTAACACGTTAAGGTATAAACATGAACAATTGTGAATGACATGAAATTGTTAGTATTATTAAGACATTTGCAACAATATTCACTCTTCTGGGGCCATGCCTAAATTATGTCCTTGTGTGGGTAAAAACAAGGTGTTAAACACAATATAATTACATAGTAATTTGAAGCAATGATGTGATGTAATAATCTGCAAGAGAGTCATCAATCAAAGCAATGCAGCAAAGCACACACATTCAGAACTGTAAATGATGCTCACAGTACATCTATCTCAAGGTTTTGGACGACAGCATACAGTCACAAACTTACAAACAAAAAAAAGAAAAAGGGCTTTTTTTGTTTTCCACCTAAAAGAAGAAATATGCAGGAAATTGGGATCAACATTTATTTAGTGCAAAACTTGGAAATATGGCAAACAGCTTTCTAAGTAGGCATAACCACTCATTCTATTGTATTTTTCCAAGCATGTTACAAGCAATCAAATCCACATATTAAATCCTTTTAAGTTTGGTAAAAAGGATTTAGAGGTATCATTTAATCAACCATTGGGGAAAATAAGTTGGTGAAGAAGATGAAAAACGTATGAACTGTAAACACACATCTTCATTAAACCTATGCAAATATCAAGCAAAACATGGCAAAATATTACGTTAGTGGGTTTACATTTAAAATGTGTTTGATCCTCCATGTACCGTTTTATGGAACTGTAGTTGCTATTCAAAGAGAGTTACTGAAGATAATTTTGACCAAAAATGTGGATCTGATGCATTTATTTTTCAAATTTTTCCATAAATTGTTGGGATTTATTGGGTTTTATTTCTTGAGACAACAATGACAATACAGTCTGCAGATTTAACATGTCATTTGAATTTCTTAAATTTCCAAAGGACTGCTGTTCATTTCATAATCTAATGCAATTTCCTAATATATAATCTCTGCATCAGCAAGTTCTTTGTTCAAAGTGATAAGTCACTTCCACACACATACAAGGGAAAAAGAAAACCTGTAACAATATTCATTACGGTCCTACTCTGTAAATGATGCTAAAGAATTTTATAGTAATGAATATGTGGTTTTCAGGTATAGACATTTAAGAAGAAACCTAAATATATTACCTCTAATTTTTTTAAATACAATTTCTAAACTTAGGATGAAAAGTTTGGATTTTTGCAAAGCCGGTCTGGTCATCCTGACAGTGAACATCTTGTATCTGTAGCAGTGGTCAGTAATATAAATAAATTCAATCACAAAAGATACCTGTGTGTACCTACCGGCATTTCTTTAGCAAGTTTGGTCAGCATTTGGTTGAGATATATGTTGAGAGGTTGAGCAGGATTGTTAGAATGATTGAAGAAATGTGGACTTCTTCTAGCAAGCAAACGCAGTGACTTCCACTGGTAAATCTGGTCGTTGGCCAGTCTGAAATGCAAATAATAGCACTTTTAAATCTGGTCACTGGTCAGTCTGAAATGCAAAGGATAGCACACAGTTCCAAAAAAAGTCATTTTGAAATTAAGTAGGTTTGCTTCTGCAAAAATCAGTGCTTATTAAACAGCTGTCATCATTAGCTTATAATATTTTACCAAGGTATACTGTAGTGCTATGAACTTTGGGGAGAGATCAGAAATAAAAGAATATAGTTGCAACTTTGGTCTCTTACTAAATGACAAGAAAGAACAATTCTTACAACACATCCTGTTTAAGAAAACAATAATGTCAGCTAACAGTACACAAAACCTTGGGAAATTGTTACCATTTAAGACCTGTCATAAACTGGCTATGCATGATTGTTGTTGCAGAAATCTCAATAATTGTGTCATGCTGAAAAAAAATTTCACTCACCAACGTGAGATTTCATTGTGTATTGCATGGGAGGAGTCAATGATCATCACCATGCAAATGTGAATTTTTTCAATATTCTTTCAGCTATTATTAGTGACAGAATACTTTAAAAAGTCCTAACAGCCTTGGGAGAGAGGACTAAGGGAGTAAACCTTGACAAGATAATCCAGAGTGGAGACCCTAAGGTTGTCTGATGACAATTTAGACACCCAGCTGAGTCATACCTAAGACTTATAAATAATGGTACAAGGAGTCACACTATGCTGACACCAGGCGAACCAGTCATAACACTAACCTCTTAATGCTGAGCACCTAAGGAGGAAAATACTACTACCCATGACAATGTAACCACTCAGGCCACCAGAGTGGTCAGATCAAGATGAAGGTCAAAGTTTTAAACAAGGTCAGGTCTCTTACTAAAATTTTAGTATAGAACATGACAAACCAATGACCTGAATTCAAATCGAAGTAAACATGTTTACCTACAATTGATAATTATCATAAAATATAATCTACAATCATAGACAAAAATTAGCTGTGTAATATGTTTATAAAATGACTCATACAATGTACATTTATGGACAAAGGTCAATCACATAATACAAATTAAATATACATAATAATAAGAATATATGAAAGTTGTTCTGATTCCTACTAGAAATTGAACAAAAATTTTTCTCTGCAAAGTAATTCCATCTATAATTGTGTTTTGACTGGTATGTGATACAAAACAGAATAGAAAAATGCCTAAAAATGATCATTTGTGAAATGTTTAAGTATTTAACTGTTTTTAAACGAGAATATTTTTACTCAACCAAAGGTCCAATCAATTCAAAATTGATGGAAGTTTATAGCATTTTCTTGTGCTACCCCAAGATATATATCTATACCCAAATAAAGTTGACTGCTCAAAAAAGTATGGAAAAAAATGCTCCACCTTTAAAACTGAATGAGCAATTAAAAATTCATCGAATCTGCACAGATTGAAGATCATAAAGCCCTTGCATCAAATACATAAGAAACGGTATGAAGGAGATTGAATTTCATCATTATGACACAGTTATTGAGATCACATCAGTTTTCTGCAAGAGAAAGTTTGTACGTCCGATATATAGCACGTTGTAAATCACTTAAGATTTGCGAAGGTCTCTTACACTTTTTAACTGACTGCAATTTTCTTCACATTGTAATTATTAAAACTGCATAAGAAGTTTTCTTTCCTTTGTTGCAACCATATCACTTTATGTCAGACCTCTCCATGAGTTCATGGTGCTATGTCACACCTACATACAAAGCGATGCCATATTGATGATGTCAACATAATAGTCAGGTTATTCTAAGTGGTTGAATGATTTTTTTTAAAAAGTGAACTACCTTAAAAAATCTTTTTTCTTGCCTATATGACTGTAATATTCTTTCATCTGTCCATCTTACAGCCTTACAAGATTATTTATGGAAATTCTGTATGAACTAATTATTTCTGAACAACATTTCTGAACAAAATTACTTCAGACAGAAATACATTTTATAAAGTAATTGTGTCTTTGGGGAGAACTGCCCAACAACAGAAGAGGGTTTTACATTGGTTATTTCACTATGAAAATATTACTGTATATATTTGCTTAATATGGCTCAGTGGTTTAACTAAGATCTGGTATAAGTGACCCTGACCATTACCCTTTGATCCCTACACTGACAGGCTGATAGAGAACTCCATTTATTGTGTGGAAACCATTTATTTTTTCTTTCAGAGTTACCTTGACCTTTTGAGCCAAAATCAGTCTGGTTCTTCCTTATTCAATATGCAAGCCATTAACAAAATTTGGTAACTGTTGATGCTGGAGAACGCAAGTTATGATGTGGAAACCATTTTTCCTTCATCAGTCACTGTGACCTTTAATCAGTCAGTGACCCTGACTTCTGACCTTTTGACTATGAAATCAGTAAGATTCTTCCATACCTCAAAAGAAAGCTATCCACAAGTTTAATAACTATAGCTGGTAGAAAACTCAAAGTTATAATGCAGAAACAGTTTTCCTTGTTTCAGCTACAATGACCTTGACCTTTGAACTTTTAATCCTAAAACTGATAGGGTTCTTCCTTACCCTAAGTTTAAGCTATCCACAAAGTTTGGAAACTAGATGGTGAACAACAGAAGTTATTATGTGGAAACCAAATCTGTAACAGACAGATGGATGAATGGATGTCATCACAACAAAATACACTCCATGTTATAGCAGTCATATCAGAAAGCGATGCTTAAACAGTTACATCTCTGCAACCCAACATATGATCTGAATCAAGTTTTTTTTGCTTTCTTATCCTAAAGACAAGTATTTCTGATAATCAACAATTAAACATTTCATAGAAAGAATACTTGCTTGGACACCAATAGCTGGGATCTTTCTTCTCATTCTAACTTTTGACAATTCATGCTAATCATATTTTATTTCTGAATAAATTCCTGACAAGAGTTAATTTCAAGGGTTTGGAAAAGCTCTCATTATAATATGAATGGAATACTCACTTGTACTCTTCCTCAACCATTGCTTCTGGGTCTGCCTGTTCTATTGCTTCTGTGAAGAATTCCTCAAGGCTTGGCAAAAATAACCTACAAAATGTATTTGTACATTTTAATATTTACTGTCCTTAAATTACACTATATATTTTGTCAATATCTGATATGTACATTAAAAGGTCCTGTTAGAGGTATGGAGAACACATAAAGGCCATTTAGTTAAGAGGCAAATTTTTTATTTTCATAATGTTTTGTAAGCATACGACATCCACTTCTACAGACCACTACAAAAAACCCACATCTATTTGGAAATTGAGAGAAAATATGGAACGATTAAATGCTATCAGAGTCCATTTTGCTGGCAAACTAAAAGTGCTGATTTGACAATATTTCAAACATTTACCTCAAAAAGCAAATGAGAAGCTTTCTGATTCCATCACAACAGAAGTTATGCCAAAACTAGATGCATAAAGTGTTCAATATATGAAATCTTGTGCTCAGAGTATATTTATTGATATGTTTGTTAATATTATGGCCTATGAAAATTTAATTAGTGGTTCTGCTTCCATTTTTCAGCTACTTAGCACCTGCTTGTCTGGTTGTTTGTTATGTACAGTAACATGTTACAGAGAAAAATACATCCTATATACCAGTCTATATGATTCAGGGCTTTCCTTACCAGCAGAAGGACTGGTGATTTACCTGGCTACTTTTACTTTACCAACTCCTCTGCCTTCTTTGGCAACTCACCCTCCAACTTTAAATCTAACTGAAGGCCCTGTGACTGGTGTTGAAGTACTTTTCTTACTACCTATGTCCACAAAATAATCTACCTGTTCAAAATGTTATCCCCCAGAATTATAATTGTTTGGAATTTCATAAATATAATTCAGCATAAGAAATTTCACTAAGAATTCTTAATAACACTGTAAAATCATGAACAGTGGGAATCTCTGCCAAACTTCATATTTTCCATTTTAAGAGATCTACCTTTTCTCTGCTTTGCAGGCTTCCATGTTGTCTGGGTTAAGATTCCACAATTTTGTCAACTCAGCATTTCCCATCCGGATAACCTTGCCACCAGTTGATTGAAGGTCATCTCCTATTCTCTTCCTCTTAGGTCTGTATCAAAAAAATCACAATGAAAACTGAATACACATAGTTTTTATTGTTAAATATGTATATAAATGTACACGATGTAACACAGAATTTACTATATACATACTGCCAGTCAAAATTTTTATATCCAAAACTGGCTGAACTACCTCAACACCCACCCACCTACAAATAGTTAAATATCTGTCTGCAAAAAACACTAGCACAATAACTGCATAGCACTGAAACCATCTCAGATATTATTGAGAAACTCCAATATACTAAATTTGGTAACAAAATATTTTATTATTGCCTGAGTTAACATGTTCACAAATTATCTGCGAATTACAAAATTATTTGTCATGGCCTTTGACCTTGAACTTAATATCTTTAGAAGATCAATGAAGCGGTCTCTGACCATGCTAAGTTATACCAATAAGCCAAGCATGTTTTTCATTTCAACTTCTGAGAGTTGAATCCATATCTGTTATCTTTCAGAGATAAGATTTTTAAAATCAGCTGCTGTGTGAGTCATACTGGATACAACATCTGCACCATTTTCATTTATGACAAATTTGATGCAGCTAGAAGACTTCTGTGAAAACTCCAGGTCAATAAGACCATCCAATCCAGAGAATTAGTAAAACATTTTTCAATATGTTTATTGTGGCAGCCACACTGGCTGGCTGTGAAGCACCATTTTCCTTTACAAGAAGACTTTTGATGAAAACCACATGCTGATATAACTATCAATTCTGGAGAGGTAATGATAAAATTTTCAAGGTGGCTACAATGGTGGTCACACTGGAAGTTAAATTGGCATCATTTTCATTCAGGATCAACTAGACAAACTAAGATGTCTACTGGTGAAAAATCTATGTTGATGAGACTTTCCAATTAGGAGTAGTACGGCCAAGACCATTTTCAAGGTGGCTGCCATTTTGGTCATATTTTCGGTCAGATTGGCAGTTTTCATTCAGGATCAGCTATATATCATAATTCTGGTGAAAACCTAATGCCGATACGTCCATCCATTCAGGAGGAGTAGTAAGATTTTCAAGATGGTTGATGTGAAGGTCATACTGAAAGACTGAGCAGCACCATTTTAATTTAGGGACCAAGTACACCTTGGGATGAATGCAAAGTTTGGTGGTAATCCTCCAAGCAGTTTAAGAGGAGAACCATTAAAAAGACTTGTGCCAAAGGTCAGACAGGTAACAAACAATGGACAATGGACAGTAGATGATGGACAACAGGCCACCCCATAAGCTCTTCTGGTCTATAATAATAGATTTTCAAGATAACTGCATGTTGGAGGCCTGATGAGCACCACTTCATTTAGGACCATCTAGACATGATAAGAATTCTTTTGGTGAACACCGTACATCCAGATGACCATCCAGTGTGAACGAGTAGTGATAACCAGATTTTTAAGATGTCTGTCATAATGACCAAAATGGATGTCTGCTTTGCAAAATTCTCATTCCGACCAACCTGACACCATAAAAAGTCATCTGCAGAAAAACACACGTCTATTACTTTTTAGTTAGGGAAATGATGACACGATTTTCAAGATGGATGACATGAAGATTTTCAAGATGGATGACACAAAGGTTTTCAAAATGGCTGCCACTATGATCAAAAATTAGATCAGATCAGCACCATTTTCGTTCAGGACTAGCTCAATATTATAATTTTGTAAAAATCCCATGTCAATACAACTTTCCATTTAGGATTAGTGATAACAAGACATTAAAGATGGTTTGAAATGGCTGTGCCATATTGGATGTCAGGTCAGGGACTTTTCATCAGTACCAACCAGACAAAACGAAGAGTGATGAAATTTTCAAGATGTCCATTACTGGACACCTGAAGAAGTCTTCTGGTTAAAACCTAATGCTGATATGGCTTTTGATTTAGGAGAAATAATAATAACGAGATTTTAAACTTGGCTGCTGTGGTGGTAAAACGGGATGTCAGATTAGCACCATTTTTGTTTAGAACCAAGAAGAGATCATAAGAAGTACCATACTGAAATCCCAATGTGAATATCACCATGTATTTAATAGCCATAACAAGATTTTCAAGATGGCAACTATGGTGGTCACACTGCATGTCTGGATGGCACCATTTTGATTTAGGACCAACTGGACATCATAAAAAGTCTTCTGGTGAAATCCAATGCCAATATAATTTCCAATCAGAGTAGTAGCAACAATGAAAATTTTGAACATGGCTGCCATGGTGGCCATATTGGACATCAGATTGGTACTATTTTCATTTTGAACCAACTAAAAATTATAAGAAGTCTTCTAGTGAAAACCCCATGTTGATATGACCATCCATTCAGAAGAAGTAGTGATAAGATTTTCAAGATGGCTGTTGCAATGGCCACACCAGATGTCTGAGCAAAACCATAACGGTTTATCATTTATAACCAACCAGACATCATAAGAAGTCTGCTGGTGAAAACCCCAAGTAACATAACTTTCTGTTCAGAAGGAATAATAATGACAAGATTTTCAAGATGGTGTCCATATCAGACATCAGACTGACACCATTTTAATTTAGGACCAAACAATCAATGTATTTTAGTGAAAATCCACACTGATATCACCATTCCTTCAAGAGAAGTAGCAATAAGATTTTCAATATGGCCACAGTGACAACCATATTGAATGTGTGAGTGGAAACATTTTCATTTAGGACCAACTAGACCCTGGGATGAATGTGTGTGTAAAGTTTCATGGCAATCCTCCAAGCAGTTTACGCTGAGTAGCAATAACAAACTTAAGTGAAATCTCCATGTTGATACAACCATTCCTTCAAATGGAATACTGATAATAAATTACCAAGTTCACTGCCATTTTGGTGGCCTGATCAGAACAGCTTTAATTCAGAACCTAGATACTGTAGTAAATTTTTCAGTGAAAACTGCATGTCAATATAACCATCTGTTCTGGAGAAGCAGAAACAAAAATATTTTCAAGATGGCCACCATGGAAGCCATACTGAGTCTTCTTTGTACCCATTTCATTTAGGAGCAACTACATCCCATAATAAGTCTTTGAGTAAAATCCCCATGTTATTAGGAATAATCCAATCTGGAGAAATGGCAATAACATGGTTTTAAAATTTGGCTTCATAATGATGAGCTGATCTGCACCATTTCCATTTAAAACCAACTGCATATCGTAAGAAGTCTTTTAGTGAAAACCACCATGCTGCTACAACCATATATTAAGGTCCAGCAGCAATAACGAGACTGGTGGCAATATTGGGTAACAGATTAATTCCATTTTCATTCTTGTGAAAAACCACATTGCTACAATTATCCATTCCGTAACAATAACAAGATTTTTAAGATGGTTGTCATGGTTACCATATTGGAAGTCTGATGGGCATCATTTTTATTTAGGACCAACCACATTTTCTTAAGAAATTTTAAGTTAAAACCCTAAGTCAACATCACTATCCATTCAGGAGAAGTAGGAATAACAGAATTTTCAAGATCTCTACCATGGTGATGATTTTGAATGTATAATGGACACCATGTTCGTTCAGGGCCAACCAGACACTGAGATTAATGCGTATGTTATGTTTTGTGGCAATCTTCCACGTAGTTTAGTAGTAGGGATAACAATGGAGGGACAGACAGATAATGGCGGCCAGGAATGGATTACGACAGGCATTTGTATAAGCTCTTCTGGTCCATGACTACACAACATCAAATTATTTTAAATAAATAACTGACAACTAGAAACTGCTACATGTTCAGTGATCACTCTTTATAACCCATGTTATTACAGAACCTTATAATGAGCTAAATTTCAACAAGGCTGTGATACAATAAAGCTTAATAACAAACAAATTACACATTTAATGATTCAAAACCACATAATTTATTCTAATTGGCAAAGAAGTAAGATAAGTGAATTAAATTTAGCAGCAACAATTAAACAAAATTTAACCTATTTAATGAGACCCACGACCATACCTGTGCTATACTGATGGGTTTTATAGTGAGAGACCACTGTACCGATGTTATGAAAGGGGCAGTGGTATACTGATTGGTTTAATAGTCAGTGACCACTGTACTCATCTTATAAAAGGGGCAGTGGTATAATGATGGGGTTTACAGGAAGGGGCCACTGTGCCCATGTTATAAGAGGGGCAATGGTATACTGATGGGTTTTATAGTGAGTGACCAACATACCCATGTGTTAAATTAGCAGTGGTATACTGATTTAATTAATTATGAGGGACCACTGTACCCTTGTTATAAAAGGGGCAGTGGTATACTGATGGGATTTATAGTGAGGGACCACTGTATCCAAGGTTATAAAATGGGCAGTCGCATACAGATGGTTGTGGTATACTGATGGGGTTTATAGTGAGGGACCACTGTATCCATTTTATAAAAGGGGCAGTGGTATAATGATGAGCTTTATATTCAGAGATCACTGTAACTGCATTATAAAAGAGGCAGTGGTATACTGATGGCATTTTTAGTGCAGGACCACACTACCCATGTTATAAAAAGGGCAGTGGAATATAGATTGTACCCATCATATAAAAGAGGCAGTGGTATACTGATGGTGTTTATAGTGAGTGGTAAGAGAGTGGGATGGTATACAGATGGGCTTTATAGTGAAGGACCGCTGTATCCATATTGTAAAAGGGCTAATGGTATACAGATGGATTTTATATTAAGGGATCACTGTAACTGTGTTATAAAAGGGGCAGTGGAATACAGATGGGCTTTATATTAAGGGATTACTGTAAATGTATCATAATAGGGTCAATGGAATACAGATGGGTTTATATTTGGGGATCACTGTAATTGTGTTATAAAAGGGGCAGTGGTATACAGACTGACTTTATATTAAAGGATTACTGTAACTGTGGTATAAAAGGGTCAGTGGTATACTGATGGGGTTTATAGTGAGGGATCACTGTACCCATATCCTAAAGAGGTAGTGGAATACAGATGGGGTTTATATTAAGGGATCACTGTAATTGTGTTACATATGGGGCAGTGGTATACTGATGGACTTTATAGTAAGTACATCCAAAACATCAAAAATGTACAGAGTGACTTAAGTCAGGTGAAAATTGTAAATGTACCAAGAACAGTATATCACTAATGAGTGCATCTATTATCCAAATATAACTTTAGATTTTCTGATCTATTTAAAAATAGGACAGGTAAAATTCTGATTCAGTCAAAAGCAGTCACTCAGTATTACAATCAACCAACATTTTATAGACCATTTTATTCAATATTTAGCCTGGCATGTGTGTGTGTGTAGGTGTGTGTGTGTGTGTGTGTGTGTTTTTATATTTTTAACATAGCTTTAACAATCTGAGTCATATCTCTATGATGTCTGCAGCGTTGCAGTTTACAGTGATGTCTAGCACTAGGGCATCATGCTGCAGACATGTGGCATCAAGTCCCACCCAGTCACATTATTCTGACACCAGGTCAACCAGTCCTTAGTGCTGAGTGCCAAGCGAGGCAGCTGCTAGTACCATTTTTATAAGTCTTTGGTATAACTTGGTCATGGTTGGAACCCACACTCTCCCACAACTGAGGTGGACACTCTAACCCCTTATGCCACCTAAGCAGTCCGGTTGTAGGTAAGACTGGCATTGTGAAGGGTGAATTGAAGAGTTGGGAAATCAGTTCTGGATATTATAGCAATAAGTGAGGGTGGCAGAATAACAACTGGAGCCAAAGCAGATTCTTGCTGCCTAAGTGTGTCAGGTCAATCTAGACCATCAATATTGAAGCAATCATCCAAAATTCATTTCAAATGAGAATCAACCATAAGAATAAAAATGGAGTCAGTCTAAGCAGGGCTGTATAAGTATTGTTTAGAGTCAGTCCTTACTTCTGCTTGGGTTTGGATGTAGTTTCTGGTGCGGGATCTGTGGGCTCTCTCTCAAACTTGGGACATCCATCATTCTTCCAATTGTTCCAGTTCTCCTCTCTTTTTAGAATGTGCTGAATTAAGTAATAGAGATTGGTCTATTAATTAAAAAGTTTAAATAATACTGTTGTTGCAGTACATCAAATATAGTAAAATCTAAGAATAAATATTAAGGGACTAGAAAAATGTGTTTCTTCATGAACTGGTGACCTTACAAAAGAGGTTATATCATAATACAACATTTTTCAAAAACTAATTTTGTTAACTAGAATTAAAATTAAACTCTGCTGGTGTAATGAAACATTTCAAAAATCATTTGTGTTTATAGTATACAAGAAAACATGTACAAAATAATTTGTTTCAAAGGATTATATACAATGTGATTGTACATTTGAAACAAAAATAAGTGTCCTTTATCCAGAATTGATAGTTATTCTTTATATAAAGGTCAATTAAACAAAATTCATACTGAGGATACCAGAGTATCCTTCATTAGCAGGTTTCTTTCATACACAAGTGTCTTTTATGACAGGTGTCAGCAAATTTACCTGTACATGAACACTTACCAAACTATGGACTCTTGATAAAACCAACTTTCTGTTACTATTAGTCCCTTTAATTGTTCAAAGTGTGAGGAAAAATCTACAAATCTTAGTAAGGAAACTTGAGAGCAAAAAAAAAAAAAAAAATCCCATTGGTTGTCCACAAAACAAGAGGCCAAAGTGTGTCTGAGACTGATCACCCGGCTGAAATCTACCTCAAAGCCAAGCACAAGGATAATTGACCAAGAAAATAAGCAAGTATGACAAACTTCTGACATTTAAAGGTTTTTATATATTTTTAAGTAATGGCAACCATACTGGATGGTAGAAGAACATTGTTTACACAAATCTGAAAAGCTCTATGCAAGCATGTTTTCTGTGAAATTTTGGTCAACTTTTAACAAATCTTTTTAAATGTCATTCTGTTTTTGGTAACATTGACTATACTGAATAGTGGACCAGCATTAATTATGCAACATTTAAAAGACCTTTATGCCCTGATGTTTTCTGTTGAATTTGGTCAAATTCTAATAAGCAGTTTTTGAGAAGACTCTAAAAGGATTTTATATTTTTTAAATAGCATATCAGGATCAAAGATAAAAAAAAAAAAAAATAAAAAAAAATTAAGCATTTATACCATATGTGTTCAAAATTTGATCAAATTTTGTTTGGTGAGTTTTTAGATAAAGTCATTTTAAGACTTCCTATTTTTAGAGACTGTGCCCATATTTGATGGTAGATTGGCACTGGAAAAATCTGAAAAGCCTTTTTAGACCAGAATGATTTTTCTCAAATTTGGTAAAAAAAATTTTAAGCTTTTTTTAGGCAGTCATTTAAGGTTTTTCTATTTTTAGTAATGGAAGCTACTCTTTGATCATAATCATCATCACTGTTAAAAAAATATTTCAAAGCCTTCATTCAAGGATGCTTGCTGTCAGATTTCTTCAAATTCCGTTCACCAGTTTCTTAAGTAATATTTACCCAATAATAACTATGTCTACCACCTCACAAATCCAGCTCTCTCAAGCCAGTAAAAATTGTATTAACCATCATACACTGGTTAGCAACCATGGTCTTAAAGGGTGCTCTACAGATATTTTGAACTTCTGAGAGAGTGGCAGATGTAAGGTGAAGTTGCTTATATTTGCAACATGCACAATCAAGAAAATTTTGGTATACCTCTTTTCTACTTTCATGTATTGTGGCTTAAAATTCTTTGAATACTGTACTTGTGAAAACTGTACATGATCTAAGCACAAAGCTAAATAAAATGACTGCTCCCTTGAGCTAAAAAAAATCAGTCTGAATTAGTCTAAAGTACACTACCTTTAGCAGTTATTAAAATAAGGAAAATGAACGTTTTAAGACTAGACAGTACCAGCTTCTGAAAGTGTAATGAATGAATTACCATATATAAAATGTAAAAAAATGTTACAGACTCTTTATTTACAATTTACCTCTGAAATCCAGGAAGTGAAAATGACTAAGGGGAGCTAGCAGTTTTCTGAAAGGTGCACATCTGAACTAAAGCCAAGCTGTATATTCTAGAATCCATATTGCATACATCAATCATATACCAAAATAAAGGGAGTTTAATGTTCTTTGAACAATACCTAAGATATACAAGGTCTTTTTAAAATAGCCAGTATAACCAGTAATGAAAAACAGGGAAATTATTTTTCTTTAAAAATCTAACCATATGAAAAATACAAAGCTGTTAGAGTGCCACCTAAAAGGTCATTAGCTTGCTTTAAAAAAATAATTTGGAGAGTAGCCTCCCCTTGGATGTAGGTTTTGGTGCCAAAAAACCTTATCATCATCAGTGCTGTAGTCTGGTAGACCGTTGGGGTACCACACAAGACCGAACAATCAGATTCCTCCATTCCTCTCGATTTTCCGTCTTTCTCATTGAGTCGCTCAATGTCAAGCCTGTCCACTCTCAAATGTTGTCTTCCCACCTCTTTCTCTGCCTGCCTCTCTTTCTTCTTCCTTGTACAGTGCCTTGCAGGATTGTCTTGGCAAGTCCTGATGATCGTGAGACATGCCCATACCACTGCAGTTTATGTTTTTTCACTGTGCTCAGGAGGTCTTCATGAGGCCCAATGGCTTGTCTGATACTTTGCCGTATTTCTTCATTGGCGACACAATCTTTGTATGAGATGCCGAGGATCTTTCGGAAACATCTCATCTCTGTGGCTTGTATCCTTTTCTCTAAGTCAGCTGTTATGGTCCATGATTCACAGGCGTAGAGAAATATGGAAATAACCAATGAGTGCATCAGTCTGACCTTTGAACTGAGTGCGATGTTCTTGTCGTTCCAGATGGGCTTCAGTTTTGTCAGCGATACTGTTGTCTGTGCAATCCTGGAGAGTACTTCAGGCTTTGATCCTTCATCTGTTACAATTCCCCCCAAATACTTGAAGCTGTGGACTGTTTCTAGCTTTGTACCTTGGACCCTGATGTCAGTACTGATGCCCTTGGTGTTGTTGGTCTTCTCTGCACTGATTTCCATGCTGTAGGCTGCGGAGGTTTTGTCGAGGCTCTCTACTAAGCTAGCTATTTCTTGTTCGTTTCCTGCTAGTCCATCAATGTCGTCGGCAAAACATAAGTTGGTGACTGTTCTGCCTCCAATGCTGACTGTCCCTTCATGCTTTTCAAGCGTGTCAGCTATGATTCTCTCCAGAAAGATGTTGAATAGTGTGGGAGAGAGCAGACAGCCTTGTCTGACTCTGACTGTCATTCTGAACCAGTCCCCTATGCTACCGTTGAAGTATACTGCACTGGTGGCCTTGTCATACAGGTGCTCTATTACTGTGATGAGGTTGGCATTGATGTTGTACAGTCTCATGGTCGCCCACAAGGCTGCATGCCATACCCTGTCAAATACCTTCTTGAAATCCACGAAGACGTGGTACAGATCTTGCTGGTGTTGGAGGTACTTCTCACACAATATCCTGTGGTTGAAGATCTGCTCTGTTGTGCTGTGCCCTGCTCTGAAACCTGCCTGCTCCTCAGCAATGATCTTTTCAGCCTGTGGCTTTAGTCTGTTTAGCAGTATCCTCAACATGACTTTGCTTGGATGGCTTATAACACTGATTGTACGGTGGTTTTGACACTGTTGTAAATTGCCTTTCTTGGGGAGGGTGATGATCAGTGATTGTGTCCACGGCGATGGCCATTCTCCTGTTAGCCAGATCTTGTTGCATATGTTTGTGAGGGCGCTAATCATTGCTTCTCCCCCTGCTTGGACCAGTTCTGCTGGGATGTTGTCCACTCCTGCCAACTTCCTCTTTTTCAACGATCTCACTCCTGCTTCTACTTCATCCCATAGGATAGGGTGGTTGTCGTTCTTAGTTGCTGGAGGGATGTTCAGTACCTCTGGATCTATTATGGGTTGGTGGTTGTAAAGTTCTGCACAGTACTCTGTCCATCTTTTCAGAATGTCTTTTTCTTCTGTGAGGTAGTTTCCAGCTTTGTCCTTTAAGGAGGTAACTCGCCGTTGTTTTGTGCTTGTTAGATCTTTGACCAGCTGGTACGCTTTCTTGCTGTTGTTCCTTTTCAAGTTTCCCTCAATGTCTTTGGACTGTTCTTCTATCAAGTTCTCTTTTGCTTTTTTCATGCTTTTCTTGACTTCCCGGTTGACTGCCTTATACTGCTCTGCCCCTTCTGTATCATTCTTCTTCTTCTTCAGCTCCCTCCTCTTGTCACACAGGTTCAGGACCTCAGCTGTGACCCAGGGCTTCTTGACTGCGCGATGTCTACCAAGGATCTTGCTGGCTGTTTCGGTCATTGCTGTATTAAAGATGGTGATCAATGTGTCCATATCTGTATCGTCAGCGTCGAGGATGGTGAGCGGTGCAAATTTCCCACCAATCTTTGCTTGGAAGGCTTCTGCTACTTCTGGATCCTTCAGTTTCTAGAAATCGAACTTTCTTGTTTGGTTATCTTTCTTGACCTTCTTTAGATGAAGCCTGAAGGTCATCATCACCTGATGGCTGCTTTTCGTGTGAACTCTTTGTGGTAATCATAAAAAGCTGGGCTTCCTTTTGTTAGGGCATGCATTTTTATCATCTCTTTTTGATATAGATCCAATTCTTGAGTTCTGGAAGGGAAGGCATCACACATAATCGCCTTGTACTGACTAAATGCCAGTATGAACTCACTAATAGTCAACTTCTTGAAGCCTATGGACAGACACTTGTGTAATATTTGAAATTTGACCAGGAAACTTTCCCACCAACTTCATGCCCCAGTGACCTGAATGAATGGATGTTTGATCTTCAAATTCATGCGGCATTAGAAGTAAAGATAAATTCACATATTTAGCTGCAATAATCTCCTTCTGCAATTGTGAGCTGATGGGGTCAATATCTGGTAAGGTAGAGATAGGTATGCCATGGTCAGGAAAACTCGGTGATAGCCAAAGACCTGGTTTCCATGGCTGACATCGCTATTGCGAGGGTATGTAACTGTGTCTCAGTACACGGATATCCCATATTGTTGGTCAAATTTAACTGGGTTTGCATTTTTATCACTGCCGTTTGGAGAGATGATACTGCTTCCAATAGAACGGTATCCTTCTCATGAACATGGTGTATTTGTTGTTGATTATTCTCTCCAGTACTAGAAGCCCTTCCTACTGTGGACGCAAAACAAAGCATACCTATTGCTCGTGGCTGTGCACTATGTTGACTGGTGTTCGATGCTGAGTGCAGCAATGAATGCACTGGATTAGCTGCATATGTAGACTGCCGAAGACTCGCCGATGGATGGCTGGCAGAAATACCGAGCCCAGTCTCGTCTACGTATGGGGGCGAGTCTGTGGGTACTGACATCATCCCGAGCTGCTGCAAACCCTCCCTTCCGGGTGAGTCAGAATTCAGGAGCCTAAAGGCTCGTGTTAGGCCGCCGTCTTGAATTAGCATCAAATTTTCTTCGCAGATCTGTACAAGTTGAGCCTTCTTTAGAGAAGCTGGCACAATAATGATAATATAATGGAGTTTTTGAAGAAGTTTTCCCACTGACCAATTTTTAGGTGACTGGGCATCCAATTATTGTCTGTTTTATGCCGCTCTATGACCACGGTACCCACAAGAAGAGGAAAGCTGCTGCGATTTATCCATGATATACAAGAAGTCACACAGAACAATAGGGCAATATACACGAATCAGCTCAACAAAACAATAGGGTTTTGCAGCAGACGGTGCTACACGACATCCACTTAAATGAATCAGGCAAGTTGTAAGTCATCGTTGTAATGTAATCCCGATAAATCAAAATTCTAGCGTAATGCCTAGAAATTCAAAACAATATCAACATGTTTCCAGTATAGCTTATGAATGAGTCCTGAAAGACTGTCAAGTTCTAATAGCAAACAGTTCTTGAACCAAGAAGAGAATATAATATGAAAACAAAAACTGTCCACTCTCAACGCTGATCACTTGTAAAGTGAATGACTGCTGTCAGCTACCACAGCACAGAAGACCCTTGTCTCTGATTGGCTGATAGCCAATCCAACTAATGTATGTGTCCACTGAACTGACCTTGAACTGACCCACATAACAGGCTTGACTGAAATCCATTCTTTGTGTAAACATCATTTAATTACATTAAACACCTAGATATTTAACTATTTTTGTGTTTGTTTTAAGATTAGAGTTTATAGTTACGTATAAGTAATGGATTCTCTCTGCAGTGATGAAGCTGCAGAGACAGGGCATTAGACCAATTAACAGCGGATGCTAATATTGAGGGTTAATTTGTTCCAATTATCAATGAATATCTATCTTAAAACAGTGTAATCAGAACTTTGTATACACTGAAACATAATCTTGTTAAGGGCCAAATAGAAATCAATCATTGGATCTACAATCAGCATGGTCAAGTTCAAGACAGTGCTGGTAGAGATGGAAAATCGACAACAACTCTGAGGACAAATAAGGAACTATATGGTTGCAGATTTACAGACATGTAAACAAAATTTTGATTCTTACAAACTGAAGTATTGGGTCACAATTTATGATAAAAAAAATATTTTTAAAAAAAAACAGAAAAAAGGCTATTGCTTTCTTCTTTAAAATCTCAAGGAAGAAATATGCATCAACAAGAAGTGCAGTTTATTTTCGAAGATTTAATGTCCATAATTTTAACCAAAATATGGCTGTCATGTATTTTCTCAATGTGGCTTATATAATATAATGATTAGAAAATATACAATTTAAAAGCTGAGATTACACAACTTCATTTCAATACACAGTATTTTCATAATTCTTCCCAAAATTTCTCTTTCCTTTCTTTATTTATTGAGGACCTTATGGACTCTAGACATTCCAAAACCTTACATTTCCACAGGTCATTGTTTTTTAACTGATCTCCAATCCCTATACTACAATTCCAACATTTGGGAGGATCACACATATATTATGTAATAGAATTTAAAAGTAAGTAAAAGTAAGTTTAACCTGAAATTTTCATCTCTGACCTTTAAATTCATGAATATGTATATATTCATTATAAATGCTGAGCAAAATTAGAAACAACACATTTTTACAAGTTCCTATTATTATGTATATGTAAAAACCTATTCATAATGGTTGATCAAACTCTTTAAAAATAAAATTACAAGAGCCAGAAAGGACTCAGTCTGTCAGAAGCAAGATCGCCTCTTAAATATGCATAGGTCCTTCTCCAGTTCTACAGCCAGAATCTGAATATGGCAGGGCACCAGTTCCCAAAGTGAGCACAGACTGTGTGAAATTGTTGTAAATGAGCATTCCCATCAGTGTACAGGAAACAAACACAGTCATATCCAAGTTGAAAAATGTACCAATTTAAAAAGGGCCCCGGAGTGGCCAAGTGGTCTAAAGCACTCACCATTACAGATCACTGCCATCTCACCACTGTCTGCGTGGGTTTGAGTTGTGGGTTCAGCCAATGTGGGTATGTGAGAAAGCTTGCCAGTAGCTTCTCGTGAGTTGGTGGTTCTTTCCGGGGTTTTCCCGGGTTCTTCCTCCACCATTTATACTGGCCGCCATGTATAGCCTATCTTGTGCTGAAAAATGGCGTTAAACCCTACAACAACAACAACCAATTTAAAAATATATCATATACAGTAACTGCTTTAAAGTGACTTTACCGAGATTAACAATCAAAATTAAATGTTGAAACTTTTTTATATTTGCTGTTGCTGGATAAGAGGGTTTGATTCTTTTATGCATTGCATTGTAATGTGAACAACACATCAGTTCTGGACTTTAAATAATCTTTAAAACGCTGTTAAAGTACTAGTAATTCTAATATGTCTAGATTTAGTCTAATTCTGTCTTTACTGGAACAGTGTAATTATACAGATTTTTCAGGAGGGAGTCTACTGCTACTTAGTCACTTGCATGAAAACATGAAAAGACTGCAGACTTCTCATCTACTAACACCGGCTTTGAAAATGTTCTGACCCCAAACCTATGGGTTGTTTTCACAGATGTCATGATTGTGTACACAAATACCCACAATGCAATGCATGCGCACCCTGACCCCAAACATATATCACAGCTTGTTGGATAGCTTATCTAATCCATAAATGTATTTATTCCAGTTTCAATAAATAGAGCTATTTTTCACATGCAAACATTTCTGTTCATCAACTTAGTGTCCAATATTGGCACATAATAATAATAGTTCATTGTGGCCTGCACAACATTTACAACCCTGTAAATAGATGTGCCGATCTCGAAGGGACATGACCCTGGAAAAAAAAAATGGGGTGATGATATAAACCCACATTCCAAGTTTAATCGAATTTAGATTAGATTTATAGCCTCCAGAGAGATAAGAAGCAAATGTTGATGTGTGCATAATAGATGACAGACAATGGATGATATATAATTGATGCAGAACAATACCATATGCTCACCTGGCCTTATGGTTAGGACAGTCAAAGACCAAACAATTCTGAAAAGTATTATTTACTATAAATCAATGACAAGCTGTAAAATTACCTCTACTGTCTTGGCAAATTGCTCCCCATCTGGTGGAGTCTCCCGAAGCAACACATAAATTTTTTCCTGGGTAGCTTTCACCCATGTGCTCTGCTCTTCTGTCAACATCTGATTGGAACTGAAGAAACAGCCAGACAACTTTTGAAAAAAGGTTAATTTTTGGTAAGTAAGACATGGTCTTCAATTCTTTTACTTTACTGAAATTATGTATTCTTAATAACTTCAGCATGGTTACTCTCATGTGCCTGAATCAACTATTTATAACAAGCATTAGTTCTTTGAATCAATGTGTATGCAAAATTTAATGGCAGTCCGCTCAAAGTAGCTTAAGATAAGCAGCAAAAAATGTGCTAATGGACTTGTAGATGAGAGAAGGGTGGATGACTGATAACAAAAGATGACAGACATCTGAACATTCCATAAAGCTGACCACTAAAGCTAAACAGATTGTATTCTGTTCAGTATACTGTGCAACAAAACATTAATATACACTCAATTTCGAAGAAAATAAAAACTATTGTGAAATCTATCTTAGCGGACACCTCCACATAAAGGCCAAGTTCTCATACTGGACATTTAAGAAACCATTTTCTTCCAATCCTTGACAGATTTAACTTTTATATGAATGGCATCTATGCATCAAATTACAAAGTTATGTAATATAACATAATACATGATTTACCATGTAAAATCTGATTTCTCTTCTGTCCTGCAGAATCATATCATGTGCATTTATTATGTTTAAGGTATATAATATAATGAATTATTTACCAGACATTCCAAAACATGCCTTATTATAAACAAATAAAGGCTTAACAGCAGCAGACTTTGATCTAGAACCATCGTCTCCCTCATAGGGTTGATCTTGCATATAGTGACTGTTTTTGATGCAATGTATCCATTACACCAGTAGTGCAACACACAAAAAAGTGATTATGCATGGAGAAATAACGTAATCAAAGGTTAACGTACCTCTTAAACTTGACTTGTGAATTTAGGTACTGGAATAGGATAAGAAACTGCACCAGGATGTATCGTCGGAAGTAACTGTCATTTAATTGTAAATCCAGCAGCTAAAATGAAATTTCAATTTTACAATATCAGATGGTGACAAAGTCAACTGACTTGAGGCTTAAAATCTCTTTGTGAAAATCTTCTTTTACCCTGATAAAGCTGCATTATTTTTTGAAAACAATAAGGTGTTTACCTGCACACATGAATCTCATTGCTGATAGAAACACATTTGGATTAGCTGACAATACACAAACTGGTATAGAGAATGGACACTGATGCAATAGGAGTTAGTACCTTGAATAGAGATATCCCATAATATACAAACTGGTATAGAGAACTGACGCTGATGCAATTGGTGTTAGTGCCTTGCATACAGATATCCCATAATATTCAGACTGGTATTGAGAACTGACGCTGATGCAATAGGAGTTAGTGCCTTGCATAAGGTATCCCATAATATACAAACTGGTATAGACAACTGATGCTGATGCAATAGGAGTTAGTGCCTTGCATACAGACATCCCATAATATACAGACTGGTATAGACAACTAATGCTTAGGCAATAGGAGTTAGTGCCTTGCATATAGGTATCCCATAATATACAGACTGGTATAGACGACTGACACTGATGCAATAGGAGTTAGTGCCTTGCATTTAGGTATCCCATAATATACAGACCGGTATAGACAACTGATGCTGATGCAATAGGAATGCCTTGCAGATAGATATCTCTTAACATACAAACTGGTCTGGACAAGATTTGAACCTATTATCCACTTGTTGTAAATTTATGCTAGCAAATTAGCCACCATGTACAGGAGGGAAATATTATTGCAACATACAAAATATTAAGATATGCAACAATGTTCAAAGTTAGATCAGTGTTGGGTCAAAACAAATTCTGATTAGTCTAGATGTTATGTGGATTTGTGAAACAGAAAATTAAAAATAACAAATGACTGATAATGCAAACATCACTTGAACATTAAAGGTATGTCACAGTGACCTATTTTGGATTGGTTGAGTTTCTCTCCTAGACAGGCATCCATAAATAAATTTTGGTAAGAGTAGTTGAAATATTGAGATATAATGTTTGTAATGAACAAATGGCTAAAAATACCTAATCACACAAGAATCAAAATTAGGCCACAATGGCGTACCCTTAGTATAGTTGAGTTCATCTCCTTGAGAAGCATCAACATTTTGTTGTAAATGTAGGTGAAATAGGGTCCAAGATATTGATGGAATAATGAAGAAAGAGTTGACAATACTCAAGTCAACCATTCATGAAAATTAGGTCACAATGAATAGTTTATTCATTATTGAATTTCTCTCCTTGATATGCAGCATCCACATACCAATTTTCATGAGGGCAGGTGAAATATGATTCACAGTGACCTACTTTTTAAATGGCTGAACTACTCTTTCTAAGACAAATCCACATACCAATTTTCTGGAGCAGGAGATGTAGGGCCCACTGGAGGCGTAATGAACAGCTGAAAAAGTCACTTAACCATTAATATTAGGTCACAGTGACCTTATCTTGATATAACTGAGTTACTGAACTTAAGATGCAGCCATATGCCAATTTTCATAAGTGCAGACAAAACAAGACCCAAATATTGAGGATATATTGAAAGAAGCTAAAAATACAAATGTCACTCAAGTGTGAACATATTTTGTATGGATGATTTACTCTTCTTAAGAGGGTCATATATACTGAAGGGAAAACTGAACACATGAATGAAGAAAACTGAACACATGAAGAAACCAACACATGAACACAGGAACAAACCAACAAATAAACAAAATGAACACATGAATGAAGGGTATAAATTCCATATCATTTCCCATCTTCATTGGCATGGCAATAATAAATTTCAGGCCACAAATTCCATAAAGGCTCCTTATATAGCACCTTTAACATCAGATCTGTCAAAAATGACATTTCCCAAGACTCACCCAGACTTTAACTCTTGTGGCAATAGATCCAAAGATTTTAGTAATTAAAACCCAAACACAATTTGTAAGTAAAGGTTATTAAATTTGGGAAAGTAAATCTGAGTAACTCAGTTTAAGCCAAATGGATTGAAAAATGCATGCAGACTCAGATGCATAAATTTAATCCAATGTACCAAATGCTTTTTTATACGTATGCAAAATAAAACAATTAGATAATGGTTGAGAATATGATAAAGTAACAACACATAATTTAACAGTAAGAAATAATGATAAGACATGCATTGTCATGTTACACGCTGAGCATACAGTACACGCAATGCAGGACACAATTTTTAGATTTCGAGTATGTCAAATTGTTTTTAAATGACATCATCGCCATCAGTTTAAAAACACAAAAATGTAATACCTGCTCATCAGACTCAAAGCTATTCTGATATTTTGGAATAACTAGAACTTAAGAAAAATCATTTCTCCTCACTTATCAAAAAAGCCAGGCAAAACCATGTATCTTTTCTGATTATATATTGAAGAGATTAAAATGTAATTTGCTATACTGAAACTGAAATTCTCACCTTCTCACTTGTTAAGTACTTGGCAAAAAAGGTATCCGTCTGACCAGGTCTTGGTACATTCAATTTCTTCCGTGAAGACTTCACATCATCTAGCTTGGAACTAGCAAAAGCATTAAGAACTGGATCTGCATTCTGAAATAAAAGTTATAAACGATAAAATAATAAAGATCTGCATGTAAATAATCCATATTATATAATTATTCTGATTACTGGCTTTCAAATTTAAAGGAATCATATTAAACCACTGAATTTAAAACGTTCAGTCATGTTTCAGAAAACAGGCAATAGTTATGCTTGTATGAGTATCTATTACAGCATCAAGAACAAGAATAAAACTAAAAGATATAATGGCATGCATTCAAATATCATAATCTGAAACATGATACAAAGATTAAAATCAAATTGTGATGATTTTTAGCTTAAAAACCATTAAAAATTTAAAAATTCTCAAGGATTATTCTTTTGGAAGAGTTAGCACTGATAGGAAATATTACTGAATAACTCTACAGGTTAAAACTCAAATTTTCCTGAGTTGAATGAATCTTACCAAAGCAAACATTTTCCACTGGGCTTTGTCAAAGCACTGTGTGGGTTTGCGGAAGAAATCTTGAAGGGACCAGAATCTTCTGTACAGGTTGTAGTCTATTGGCACTGAACTACAGTGAGATAGAAAGAAGAGGTAAAGGACAATCAGTATAATCAGATTACTCATACAGTTTTCTCCATGCTGCACGCCTGAAACTTTATTTATAGTACAATTCAAAGGGCACAAATTAATTCTGCCAATGTATTATAAATGGAACACAAAAAATAGCCATACCATATGTTCTTGCTTTTAAGTCGAGTCAAACTGCAAACAACAAAGATCCTGATTTGCTGTAGCAAAATGCACCTGCAGATCAGGGTCTATTCTGTTTGTTCTACTGATTACTACTAACAAACTGCACAAACCCAGACCTGCTGGTACAATATGCAATGGCAGATTTAGGTCTGTACAGTCTGCAATTGACTTTAACCAAGTATAGATGGTATATATCATTTCTAAATATGACAGAACCAAATGCAGCTTCAAGAATTCAAACTCTGCAGAAAGAGGCATAAGTAAGCATTTATTTCTTGATTGTTTCACAGTTATAGTAAGTTCTTCCACTCCTTATTCAAGTAAATAGTAGACACAGTTTAATTTATTTTCATGTCTATCAATTTTGTTGGTTTTGTGAAAATGTGATTTTCATGAATGCTTGCATACATGAATTTTCCTGTCAAATTTTGCATATTTATAGATATTTTACATTTGTGGATTGTCTCTATAAATACCCAAAAAAAAAGAATACAGCAAGAAGAAAAAAAACATGATTACAACAAAGGATGTCATCTGCTTAAAAAAAAGCACAAATCAAACAATTGCTAAGATCAATCGCTTAAACTGGATGATCAATATCATATGGAGCCATAAACATCAAACATAGCAGTTAATGCAAAACATTTAAAAAAATCAAACTTTGGGAAAGCAAATTCCACAAACAGCACCAAGTGACAAAAAAAACCCAACTGTATACTTGTACTTGCCTGGCTTGTTCATCTGTTTCCCCCTCCTCAACCTCCATTTGTGTATCTGTCTCAGCCTTCTGAAAGACAGTAACCTCCCTGAGATGAATAGAACCTTCCCCAAGTAATGAACAAGATTAGGACAAAAAGATTAAGAACTCTGAAGAGATGTTATAACGTCTTAATGTTGCCCTTTACAATAATCTTACTCTCAGAAAGGTTACTGTAATTACTTGCTTATAGGTCAGGTCCAACTGTCAACTGCATGAATCAAGACCTGCTGTTACATGATGTACTAGCAGATCTGGGACTATGCAGTTTGTTAGAAGCAATCAGTAGAATGAACAACAAAGACACAGATCTGCTAGTACAGTGTGCAAACTGTAAGGCAGATCAGGGTCTATATGCTGTTTGCAGTTGGAAATAATTTGTGAGCTAGTTTAAAACAGTAGAGTAGCCTTGGGTAAAATATGGCAACTTCAGTGTACGTTTGCTGCATTACGACAAGTATGGTTCAATCTAGCATTCAGGAATATGGGTATAAAAGGGCCAGGTTACAACCTGAATGGCCAATATATTTGCATGATTTGAAAAAAAATTCTGTTCTTTAATAATTTCACACTATGTGGAATACAATCAAATTAAAATTCTAAATTCTTTTCTAACTTCAAATCAGATCTTTTTGTGATATCATGTGAAGTCTTCCTCCCATTCAATAAAGGAACTTGCCACCAGTAAAATTAGATTTTTATGATTGCTTTCCAGTTAATGTCAGGCCTAATGTAGTGGAATTAAATGTTTCTCCAAGTTTTATACTGATTTAACTTTACTTAGGCTGTTTAATATTCTGCCACAAGTCATTACTCACTACAAATATGTTCTGAATAGCAACCTGAACCTGAGATCAAAATTATGTGAAAATGAAGAATCATTCATATCTAACTACCTTTTGTGACAAAGTTATAAAATTACCACTACTTCATTTCTTTATCCTGAGAAAAAGTGAGATACAAACTTTGCATTTGACAACATTTTTACCACATCTGTAGCAAACCGTGACAACTGCTGACTTTACTAACATTCTGTAACATCTTCCACAAGTGCAGATCTCTTTCATTCCAATTCTGTTAATTTATTTATTTGGGCATTTTTCTGCCAAAAAAGCCAACATGGTCATGAATCTTCTTTCATGAAGAAATCTGTTTGCGTGTTGTGGGACTGGTTCTCACTTACCACCATGTTAAATCAGAAGCAGTGGCAAACAACAATGTAATCAGTCTAGCTAAACCATTCATCTCTGTCATCCAAATAACCTTTTTTCTATCATTGCAAGTACATCAGACTATGGATGTTATGTACAAACTTGTGTATTCTGATTTCTAACCTGTAAAAATTGTCTTGTTAGTTGGAAAAATAATGTTAAAAATGTTAATTTTTATCACCCAACTATTACATGTGATGCAGGTCAAACTGGTTATGCAATGATCAATGACTTGCTCTGTCATAATACTTTCAGTAAATTAAATAGAAAGATTTGCATTGCAGAGTAATTTCATATTGTATCTGAAAAAAGAAACCTTAATTTCTTTCATACATTCAACATTTAACAAATTTACTAATTTACTGACAAACCATGTCCATCCATGTTTACCATTACAAGAGTAAAATTTTGGGTTCTATTTTTACCGAAAAAAACAAACAGTTGCTCGTGACATTGGGTTTGCACACTGCACACTTGCTATCCTGTTGACAAAGACCATCATATCACCAATCAGAGGTTGTTTACAGTTGATCAGGATGCTTGCTAAAGATGTCCTGTGGACAGGTAAGTTACATGATATGTGACAAAATAGGAGAATTCTTTAAATGGGTAGCAAATAGACATAATATAAATTGTTTTAGCTTTAATTACAAATACATAATGACCATTAAAATTAAAGAATTCAGGGAGAAAACACCAGTATCTTCTCAGCACTCTTGAGATGGTCATTTATGACTGACATCGAAAACAGCCTCATGCAAGATTTATGGATCGGAAGTGTTCCTCCATGTTACATTGTTGTGCATAAACAGCTGTAATGTTAATAAACATAGCTGAAATTCTATACCAATTTAACCTACTGACATGCCTGAAAGTAGCCTTAAAATTGACATTTAGTCTTTTTTGCAGAACAATCAAAATTTCTATTTCTGACCAATGTGTGTGCAAATCACATGACACTGACAGAACATAAATGGCAGTAATAAAACTTAATTATTGTTTAGTGATTCTTGTGCATTTTTATTTTAAAATGATAGCTCTCACATGCACCTAATTAAACTGAAACAAACACCACATTTCCAATTAAGGATTGTGTATAATTTGATTACTTTTAATTAACATTTATAGAACAGAAATGGCAGTCCTTGTAATGTGATTCTTGTCTATTGTCTAGGAAAGTTACACAATATAACATTACTTTGCTTAAAATCAGATTTTGAAAGAATTTACATTGATTGAGTACCGTCAAGAGACTTTATAGCAACATTAGCATCAGATTAACCCTAAGAACCAACAAATTTCCTTTGACATCAAGTGATTAGTTCAGAAGTCACCCTAACCAAGTTTGCATGTCACAGAGCATACATAAAAGCCAAGAGGTGCATAAAGAATCAATATTATATGTTGCAAATGAAAATAATGCAACAAAATATCAATCTAGGACTATATCAATATTTGTTGTTGTTGTTGTTGTGGGGCTTAACGCCATTTTTCAGCACACGATAGGCTATACAAGGCGACCATTATTAATGGTGGAGGAAAAAACCGGGAAATCCCCGGAAAGAACCACCGACCCACGAGAAGCTACTGGCAAGCTTTCTCACATATCCACATTCGCCGAATCCTAGACTCGAACCCAGACAGAGGTGAGATGGCAGTGATCCATAACGGAGAGCGCTTTAGACCACTTGGCCACTTGGGGCCCCATATCAATATTTGAAAGTACATACATGTGCTAATTACAGACCCAACATACTAAATAATTAATACATTGTACAGAAATATTTCTGTTTTTAGATTACATCAGAATTAACACTGGCAGCCCAATTGTTCAAGAAAGTTGCAAATAAGGGGCAATGAAAAAGCTGTATACAAAATATTATCAACAGATGTGGTATAGCTACTTCCAGCACCACACCTGTCAATCACTGACTCCCAAATATTTTATTAATTTTAGATAGTGAAATAAAATTTATCTGTCCATCCTTGTTACATGAATTGCATTTTCTACCCTAATAAAGTTTTAATACCATTCAATGGAACATGAAACGATGATGCATGTTTTGTTGTTTTGTGCTAATTGCAAATGGTTACTAACATCTTAAAAAATACAAACAAAAATGTTTCACATGAGAATATTTGTAAATTCCTAATGTAATGTTTGAAGTTACTTGGTGGATGACCAGTACATGATCAATGCACACATTTTATAACATCTTAACCATACAGATGCTACTGCTGATGCTGCTTTTATTCATTATGTAGCTGTAATAGTTTTATGTTAATTGTTATCCAGATAATAAAAGAAATCATCAGATAAATATCTAATTTGTGCATCCTGCTACATGAGTTACATGTTAATGACAGCAATACTCTGACAAGCAATATCTGAAAAGGAAAACTGACAATTATCTTCCAACTGTTATTTTATAGAAGATGGGATACAAGACCATTGATCCATAACAAATTTGATGGAAATTGAAGTATCTAAAAATTGGGGTATTTGTCCCACAAGATTGACTGAAGAGCACACTGCAAGTCGTCACTGCAGAAAAATCACTACCTAGAAAGAACCCATGATAAGTTTTTACGGCTACAGCTTGGGACTTTAAAATATTATTATTCCTTGGAATTCTCTGTTTAACTTTGTTGTGATGTTTATCTATTTCTCTAGAAAGAAGTGTCAAAAGAACATGAACAGCTTCTAATGATTCCACGATTTCATTACAACAGTAACACACACAGTAACCCAAATACACACAATAATCCAAATACCTTTGGTTTGACGTCAGCTTGTATATTGGTGAAGATTGTAATGTTCTCCAGGTTAAACTGACTCATCAAATTCAGTGCTGTCAAGAAAAAAAAAAGAATTCTGCTTAACACCAGTTACAAATGAGAAGGAGTTTGACTTTTATAGCAATACATAGAGTAATCATAACAATATTCATTCAAGAACTGTGCTTGGTCATTGACTGCATTCCTGATAAATTCTTTTGTACAGACAGAAATAAAGAAAACCATGTTCATGAATGAATTTTTCTTTGTTTCTGTCTTCTTCCAATACGTAATATGTCGATGAAATTGGCATATATAAGCTGGTGCAAATGAAAATAAAATCTGCTAAGGAAAGAATGATGCAACAAAAAAGAAAACGCTGAACAATTTTGAGCATCTAATTGAACCAATCACATAATTTATTAGATCAATATTTCTGATGATGTTCATTTATTTGAAAAATAAATAGAATTGATAATTTATGCTGATGGTCTGTTGTTTACATTGAAACCACTGTTACCTATCCATCTAACAGAATGGTTACCACTTAAATGGAACAGGAAGAATGACCTTTTCTTTCCTTTACAAACTAACTCACAAAATGATTTTGATACAGTTCAATGTGTATGGACAACATTAGTAACTTTAAAAAATATAAAGAATATGATAACACAAAATCAAATAATTGTTGTTTGAGATATTCTTATCTCCCTTCTTCTGTCATTCTAAAACATTTTATTAAAATCTGCATTGCTGTCATTTTTTCCTTGATGTATTATTTTTACATTGCCAATGAAGTATTGAGAAGGAAATGTGTGTTTGTGTGTATTATTTGGATTTTTAACATAGCTTTAACAATTTTTCAGTCATGTCGCTACGATGCCTGCAGTGTGGCAGTTTATAGTGATGTCTAGCACTGGGGCATTATGCCGCAGACATGTAGCATGATGTCCCACCCTGTCACATTATCCTGACACCAGGCTGACCAGTCCTAACACTAACCCTTTAATGCTGAGCACCAAGTGAGGCAGCTGTTAGTACCGTTTTTATAAGACTTTGGTATGACTCTGCTGGGGTTCGAACCAGCGACCTCTTGCGTCCGAGGACACTCTAACCACTAGGCCACTGGAGCGGTTCAGAAGAAAATGAAGTTCATACACTGGTATTTAACAAAGTAAATGGGAAACCAATGGTACTAAATACATACACCCCTCAACACTTAGGCAAACATGAGGAATTCAAAGTAGCATGTGACAAAACTCAGAGCATAGTCAATCAACTATAATATTACTTTCCAGGTAAATAAAGAAAAAGTCTCTCTCATGGCGAGCCTTGCAAGTGATGACATCTTGGGATGCAGAATCAGAACGTCACATACTGTTCAGTGTTTCATACATTCTCCTGGCCCTTTAGACATTTTTCTCAGCACCATGAACCAAATTCCCTCAAAGTCAATGTGCATCTCAGACAGGTCGCATGTATGTCTTCACTAGTCTTGCACTTTGTCACCACTGTTCATTACTGACAGACAGGAACAAAATAATTTGGAAAATAATAACCCAAATGCACTGACCTATACAAAAATACAAAAAAATCAACGCTTGTTACTTAAGCAAATGAAAAATGCAAGCAGCATTTGTGAATAACAACAAGAAGCATGATACTGAGATGGAGCACAAGGTCAGAATAATGAAATCCTCAACCATATTCACAAAATATTTGGCTAACTTCACAAAATATTTCTTGCAACATGTAGAAAATACCTTTTTATACAATACTATACTGATTTTGTTGATGGATGGTTAAAAATCATAAAGATAACTGGATTATGGCTGGCTGAGCAATATGAAGTGGATTGTACAGAGCAAAACTTAAACAGGTCAACATATGCTCTATGGGTAGCTACCTAGCAGTGGCAAGGGGAAGTAATGAAGGGTTTTATCATTTTGGCCATTCACTATCTAGAAGGGAATGACAGAATTTTCATCTTTCTGGGATTACTGGATTAAGGAGGCAGTGGAGTTTATTTCCTAACATTAATAAGATCAGCAAATGTATGTGACAGAGAATAAGATCCATTGCCAGAAGCTAATCAGGTATTGGGACCTACTCAATGTATCCAGACAGCCAAACTTATCCAGTCTGGATAAGCAGTTTTTGAGACATCATGCTCACAAGGTAAATATGATGGATGAAGAGATAGACAGCATAAAAGTAGTGAATCCTGCTCTTGTGGGTGGGGAAAAACAAATAAACATTTTTACAACCAAGATTGCAATATAACTTTGCATGCAAATTACCCACATAAATTGTATGGTGGCACCAAAATGTGAATTAATAAAGGTTCAAGAAGCAGACATGGCATCAAATGTAACTGATTAAATTGCAATTACTTTTGAAAATTAAATTACAATTACTCATTTTGGGGCAGAGTTTTTTTGGGCCAAAATTTTAGCCAAAGACAGAGAATCAGGCTCCCAAAAGACAGAGCATCAAGCTCCCAAAAGTTTTAAGAGTACCAGACTTTGGCGAGAGAGCCATAGTAGCTCACTTGGTAGAGCATTAGAGTAATAATTCAAAGGTTGCAGGTTTGATACCCATCTGACCAGGCTGAGTCAGCTGCCTTGGTTGTCCATGGGGAAAGAGACTAAAATCCCATTTCTTTGGCATGATATAGCCAATGTGACAATCAGACATCAGAATTACAATATCTGATTAGTCTGTGCCTGGGCATTAGCCAATGAGACATCTGAGCTTTTTCTTTAATCTGAACCTGAACATAAGACTGCTTTCCTAATCTGCAGGCCTGGATTATTTCACTCTAACATGTCAGTCTATCTTTCATCTGTTCAAATACAGGGCTCAGCAAATCCCACAGCCTAACATCATGGATTATTTATTTTTGAAGTTAGGCAAGTAAAACTTTCCAAGTTGCTAGTAAAGGACAAGTATTTGTTTCCTATTTTAGAAATGTCAGGCAAGTGCTTGTTTGTAATCAGTTTATCCAGCCATTCATGCCTTCTAGGCATATTGGATACTTGATTTTACTGCTCTGTATGTATTTATTTACATCCAGTATCACACCAACTGGTGTTCATTGTTAACTGCTGCATGTGCACACATTTAATTAACACTTGACTTCATATTTGGCTAAGTGAACAAATTATTGGCCAATCAAAGCACATGAAAGAAAACAAAGCTAGTATGATTAATTAGCAGGGTTTTAAAGGGCTTAATTGAACTATTTATTTAAACCAGATCCTCATTAATGATGTACTCTTTGAATTTAATCCCATGAGTAAATCCAAATAAATTAATGACAGGCACTTTACTGACATTAGTGTTGATTTCCTTTATGAGCTGATTAAATAGCAGTGATGATTGTTTAATTTTTAGTTGATTATACAGTGGATTAACTTCCATTTCTGATATTGTGTTTGAAGCAAACAATCAGTGAATATCGCAGAATAAGGAGCTGTCTATTTAAGGACACAATATAAGTTATGATCAAGTTAGAAATAGGTGTCAAACAGGGATGATATTTACTAAATAGATCAAATAAATTTACTAATTACAGTGTGACCCCGCTATAGCACACTCCCTTATAACACAAATTCGGATATAACACGGTTGTGGTGTGGCTCCCAAAATTTCATATACAGTCATGTATTTTTCTCGTACAAGAAAAAAAAATTCTTTCTTAAAAGTACGAAAATAACAAAAGAAAGTTTATCATTTTAAGGAGGAGATCGCATATGAATAATACAAGACGATCGTGGCGTGGCTCCTGAAATTTTATATGCATTTTTCCCATACACAAAAAAATAGTGCATTCTTCTTAAAAGTACGAAAAATAATGTGTAAAAAGTTTATTCAGGAATCGCGCAGGGCTTCGCCAATGTCGCAAATTGCGATTTTTTTTCCCCTTATTGGCAGAAAAAAATATACCATCTGGTGATTATTTTTGGGGGCGACATTGTTGGCTGTTTATACTTGTATGTACAACCATTGGTTTGGAGTGGGGAAATTCAGAGGCCCCATGAAAGGAGGCCGCAAAGTTGATATAAAATGCACCGAAATTTATCTATTGTTACATAAACAAATTCTTTGTCCATATTGACCAACCATCTTAACAGTGCATTGTTATATCATAATCCACTTATATTGATATCTAACATGAGTACTGTATGTTTTGAGATATCCACTTTTCTTTTTTCAAATTTACATTTCTGGTAGCGGAGATCTAGTGGACGAGGCATTATCTCATAATCTATCTTCTGTCAGATTTTCGGCCGCTCGCTAATAATTGATATATTTACATAGACTGACATTTGTATGTGGATGGTAAGAAAAATTCCTCTTCTTTTCACTCAGAATTAAATCCTTCAGAACATTCACATTTTCTGTAGTAATCCCTGTCATCAGACCAGAACACCTGCGTCTCTATCATCGATTGACCCTTTCTTTAAATTTCTGACACATGCGTGGAAGGCAGCATCACTCCACTACCACAAATGTAAAAGCAAAAAAAGAAAACAAAAACAAAAAAAAAACAAGCTCTCACTTGTCTATTCAATAGGTAGGGAGGAACAGTAACTACAACTGACCATACGACGGCCAATTCATTTTTTTTAAAAATACGAGCTGAAATTTCAAAGAAAACATTACTTTTGAAGCACCGATTGTTATGAAAACGTACTAAGCAAATGAGTAAAAAGTCAGTCTCAATCATGCAATACAATTTTTTGATGTTGCCACCACAATAAGAAATGGGCATTTGTTTGGTTCTCCAAAGCTGTCCTTTAGCGGTGACTTCAATAACGCATGCAAAGAAAGCCGACTACAATCTTCAATAAAAACAAGAACCTTTCTTCAAAGGAAGTCAGTACCGAACTTAAATAAAAGCAATGGAATCAGATGGATTGTTCCATCTTCCAACGTGACTGAACACTATTACTGTGCCGTGAAAATTTCCTTTTTACAGGAAAAAAGTTTATGCTTACGAACTCTACAGATGGCGTTTAAAACGCAAACTTTTACGACTTGGGATGTACTGAAAAGTAAATGTGCCTCATCATTCGTTACATGATTGTGCTATTTTCTCCACTGAATTCAGACCTATATGACCTGTGACAAAATTATTGAATATTTTAAATCTGTTTGTGAGCATATTTTCGATGGAATTACTTGTACTGTGGATTCAATGTATTTGACATGATTCGCGGGTGAGTACACGGTGTTGATACTTTATTCATTGCTATACATTAGACATGTATATATAAACAGTATACATGTATATGTACCAATGTGTGGTTCTCTGAATAAAGTAAGATATTATATATGCCTTCTCTGTTTTTACTACAGGTGTATTTCTCATTTAATATGCATTGATTTAAGATGATAACTGTGCTAATGAAGCACGTATTTTTGTAATGTCTGTGTTGTGAGAGGAGCGATTCTTAATTAAGCATTCATTTATTTAACAAGTCAGACAGACTTGAAGAATAGAGATAACTTTGGTCTTGTATCGGAATTGTCAGATTTGAGATTTTCCAGAATTAGTTATTTGGGAATCTAGAGGTCACGCAGACTACAATTTGGCGCCTAGTTATTAAAGGCGGGAGATATATTTAATCCAGATTGGTTACGCTAAATAAGGGGTGTGATTCCCACATGAGATTTCTTGGTTTTAATATGTCCCATCACAAATTTTTAGTCAGTCTACACTTTTCTGCAAGAGAAAACAAATGTAGGAGACTCCGAGTTTGAATTTAGAAGAAATTCACTTGTAAACATTTTATCCAAGGGATCGGATGTCTGGAAAGTCGATGAACATGATTTTGGCAGTAGAAGCGAGCGTAGCTTGAAAACACAAGGTGAAATAGCTCCAAGGAATGTATCCATGTACCTACCTACTGAAGCATCTACGTATCACGTACTTACATATCCACCTACCCACACAAAGTTCGAGGGCCGAAAGAGGCAAGACAATAGAGAGTTTGGAGAAGAGAAAAGAAAAGTGGAAAGGACCAAAAAAAGAACAATCGCAGAGAAGTTGGAATGAACCAGAAATAATCAGGTTATGAAGTTGTACAAGGCAATGACTTCGATTGTTCATTCGATTCTGTTATGAACTAATTCATTTAAAACAGATTGACTATTTATATAAGTATATCTGTGTTTGGAAATTCGGTGAATGATTTATTTAAAAAAGAAGTGTATCTTCCTAATGTAATGCATTATGATGGTTGTTTTTTTTTGTAATTGATTAAATTGTTATTTTCATGTACGGTGGCTCGTATCATTCTGTTTTATATATCTGCTCAGATCTCTATCTATCCCACCTATAAGTTTTCACACTTTATATTGATATTTACTCGATCTGGGCAATAACACTTAAGGTGATCACCCTCTAGATAACGATAACCAAATTTCCACTACAACCCACCCCCAACAAAGTGGGGGCTACGTAACAGAGGTACAGATGCTACCATACTGAAGCAAGAAACAGTACATATAAGATACCTGGACAAAATGGAAAACTGAAAACCTCTGAAGTAAGAAATTGTATAATATACATGTTTTTGATAAATTAAATTCTTTTAAGAAATTAAACATGGTACATTATTTCACTTGTTCTTTCTATGGCATAAAGAGCATAAATCTCATAAAAACTTGACAAGTGATTTAATTTTGGGACAAGTGACAAGGAAGGTAGGACATGTGAAATAAGGTGATAATAAAAAATTGTTTTCAAATAACAGAATATTTAGAGCATATCCTGATAGAAAATTCCATGTGTTGCTTTAAATATTCCAGCAGTGTCTTGCCCTCAAATAAAAATTTCCATACTGGATAACTGCAACTAACCTGATTTTTCAGACAGTGGAAAGAGCCTCGCCAAAAACATCTGTATTCTCCCACAAAATACAGTATTCTGCGACTTAGACAGCCTCCGCAACAAGTCTAATGACAGATACAGAAAATCAACACTGTATAACACAATTAG